>JADRCC010568914.1:0-11639 GCA_019843855.1 Hylomyscus alleni
GTGCCCCTATAATCCCAGTACTCTCGGGGTAGAGCCAGGAAGATACCTGCAGGTTCAGTGAGAGACCCTGCCTGTCTCAAAAAAAATAACGTAGAGAGTGATTAAGGAACACATACAATGATATCTACCTTCATGCATCTACATGCTCTCACACACTTGTGCACACACACAAATGTATACATAAATGTACACACAAAGAAGTGGTAAAGAATGGCATCATTCATACTTTTAGTTTGTATGTGCTCCATGTGGGCACAGGAAACAGTGACGGTTGATGCAGTGGCTGGCTACCTTGTCAATGACCTTCCCCAGGCTATCTCCATGAAGGAAGGGGGCTCTGGTTCACCTAATCCATGCACTTACTACTATTAATTTTTATCATAGAATACATCCTCCAAAAAAGAGCTGGTGCCACTCTGGGCGATATGGTCATGAATATTACCCTTCCCACTGACAATCATGTAGGAATTGATTGGACCCAGCGTGGCTCCTTCTGCTACAGTGCACACCTGGAGATCTCACTGCATGAAGAGTCAGACTGGATGTTCAAAATTGAGCAAGTTTATTTATTATCTGAAGAGAGAGTTGGATAAATGGGGAGCCTTGGGGAAATCATTTTTACAGGTAGCATTCAGCTTCGAGCGGCCGTGGTGGTGTCTCTCTGCTATTTCTTCATAGCAGCTGATTTTTTTTATGCAAAGAAAGACAGGGAGGCCTTTTTTTTCCAGAAAGATTTACTATCTCATGTCAAAATGATCCTCTCACAAGTATGGTTTCCTTGTTAAATTTCACTGACATCCTGGGCCAGATTCTTGAAAAATGATTTCTGTTTTTTTTTTCTCCTCCATTTCTAATTTACTGGATTATAATAGGTAATGTTTTAACCCCTTATGGACCTGTTTCCACAAAAGCAAAAAATAAAAACCAGGGCATCTGGACTATATAAAAGGGGATGTCCAGGGAATGGGGTAGATATTTTTGATGTTATGGAAGAAACAACATGTGTTAGAGTAGTAATAGTTTTCATTATTTTCTTTAAACCTGCCTAGAGAATAAGACTCATGCTTCACTTTTAAAGAAAGAGGAAAAACACAGGTGGGGAAGACATGATTTAATGCTTTAGTCAACTGAAAGGGAGGGACCCTTCCCCACAACCTTCATGGGGTTCACAGTTTTCAGCCCCTGGTATCTGAACAATCAGGCAGTATTTCAGTAAGGGCACTTGAAGGACAAGTAAAAGGTCCGTTAGACCAAAAGTCAGTTTTAGCATTTTATTGAAAAAGACACGGAGATTTCTGAAACCTGAGATTTCAGAAACTCTTATCTGTTGACTTCCCAGATGGTAAAAGCCCCTCAAATAGGAATTATTATTTAGTCCTACATTCTTTCCATTATGTTTTCTATAGTCCACTGGAAGAGTGTTTCAACATACGGTTGATGAATAAGGATGTCGTGCAACTGTGGATGAGTTAAGAAGGAAATAGTCTGGTGCCTCCTGTTTGGATTTTGCTTGTTGTTGTCAACAGTCAATAACAGTTCATGGTAAATTTATAAAATAATAATGACTATGAAATTGAAAAATTATTACTTCTCACTGTAAATATTGTGACTCACTTATTTCTGTGTGTGTAGACATGGAAATACACGCATGCCCACATGTATGTGAAGGGTTTGTACATACAATAATAACAAAAGTTTTGTCCCTTATAAAATAATTATGATTAGCTATTTTAAAATTAATAATCTACTGTGAATATTTTCTCAGGTAAATAATGCTAAAGGCTGGGTGTGTGGTGGCATAATAACATTTTTTCCTGTAGAGTTTGGATGTTTGAATCTTAATTTTAAAACTGACTATGATGATGTCGCTGTACTCAGGTGTGTCCAGCCTACAGCCTGTGGGCTGCATTCAGGTGTATGCGGTCAAAGACAGCTATGAGTATAGCCCAACATACAACTAGAAGCTTACCTAAAACATAAGATTTCTTTTTTCTAATAATTATTTTTTTGATCACTCACACGCTTCTTGAGTGTACACTTTGTAGATGACAGTGTGCTGTACAATGGCAGAAGACTCGTCGTACCTGCTCGGTAGAGTTTAAACTCTCTAAGCGAATTTCCCACAAGGAAGGACTGTCCTCCAGCTCTTGTCTCCTTTCACCACATGCTCATTAATTTCTCACTTTTTTTTTCTTTCGCTGTGTGTGCCCCTTGCTGTGAGTGTTTGCTTTTCTGTGGGTAAGCTTGCCTGTCCTATGAGGATGCAGAAACAACCAGTTCTATCTTCTGGTCATCAGAAAGGCAGCAGGAGCTTTCAGACAGAGAGCTATACATGAGATTCAGGAACAAAATGTCTCCCAACAAAGAGACTCCCAACAAAGAGACAGGGATGACTTCACTGATGAAGTTTGCCTTTAGAAAACAAATAAGAAGTATTCTCAAACTATTACCAAAATATAATAAAGAAAAGAAATTTCACCTTATGAGAGCAGTAATGACCTTTTACCAAAAACAGACGTGGCTACACACACAGCCATGGTAAAAGAAAACACAGAGCAACATCCCTGATGAACAAAGCAGCAGAAGCTTTCAACAAAAAGGTCACTAATCAGTTCTGACTGCACACACAAAAGGACCAAATGGGTATCATCCCAGGGCTATGTGGATGAGTAAGTCAACAAATGCAATGACTCAAACCAGGAGAGTGAAAAACAGAAACCATGCAATCATATAGACAGTTGCAAAAAAACACAATCATTCCATAAAAATAAAGGTTAACCATAGCCATAGCAGCAGCATGATCATCAACAGCATCGTCATCGTTGTCATCGTCGTCATCACCATCATTGTGCCAGAAGATCTCATGGCACAACACTGTAGTCCCATCAGTGTGGTAGGCTAAGGTCAGAAAGATGGCCATGTCCAGACTCCTTGGGCTATGGAGTAAGGCTAAGGCCAGTATAGGCAATGTGGTGAGAATCTGTTTAATTTTTTGTTAGTAGAAAAAAGTCTTCAGATATAAGTCACAGTAGAGCATTTGCCTAGTGTGAGAAGGGTCTTGTGTTCAATCCCCAGTATAAGGCAGCAGTGAGTGGTGGGGTGGTCTACATATGACAACCCACAGCCAGAACCACATTGAATAAGGACACACTGCTCTCATTTATTCTAGGATCAGAAACAAGGTAAAGGTTGATTCACTCATATTGTTAATCAACACAGTATTTCAAGTCTGAGCCAGCACAGAGAGTTAAGAGAGGAAAGTCAAAGGTTTCTGAATAGGAGGGCAGGAGGAGAAATTATCCCTATTTGCAAACAGCATGACTCTGTATAGCAATAAAACTAGACTGCACCAAGAATGTTAAAACTGATCAGCCAATTCAGTAAGTTTGCATGATATGAAATCAATTTCAAGAATCGATGGTATTTGTATGCATCAATAGCAAAACTGCTGGAAAAAACAATCTTAATGCTAGCTGTTACAGCAAATAACCTGTATAAATAAATTTAACAGAGGAAGTGAATTATCTCCACAATGAAAATTACAGAACACCAATGAAGGAAACTAAAGATAACGTACCAAATGGAAATGCATTCCATTTTACAGACTAATTAATATTGTTAACATGCCCACACTATACAGCGTGATCTACAGAAGCAATGCAATTACTATCAAATGCTAATGACATTTTTCACTGAAATCGGAACAGGGAAAAAAGAAAAAGCTCCTAAAACTTAGATAAAACCACTCATGACTCTAAATAGCCAGAACATTCCTGAGCAAAGCAAAGAAAGCTGGAGGCAGAAAAACATTGCAGCCCAAACACACTGCAAAGGACGCACACAGAGCAGTGCCGTGAGAAGGTGAATGTGGACTAACATCCACATAATTATGACCTATCTGTTCCCAGCAACAATAACAAACCAGCAAAAATATACATTAGGAAAAGAAGTTTCCTTAATAAAGGATGTGAGCAAGGGTGGCTATTGACATGCAGAAGAATAAAGAGCTTTTTCTCTTGTGTTTTCTAGACACACATAGATGGGAAACTCTGTGAGACATTGTTTAGGTGTAGAGTTTTCCTTCAGCCAAGCCCACCGAGAGCGCTGCCTACAAAAGTAAAAATGGACTAATGAGACTGGCCACAGTCTAAAAACTGTACAAGTGGAATAATCAAGGGTTAAAAAGACGACTTACAGAATGAAACAATATTTGCAAACTACTCATCCATGATCAGAATAGTAACCAGAAATGGGCAGTTCTCAAAAGACACATGCAGATAGAGTGTGAGGATGTTGTTAGCATCGCTAATCATCAGGGAGGTACAAATTAAAACCACAATGAGACAAGACATCTGTCTCTAGGTGTGTGTGTACGTGTTTGCTTGGGTGCATGTGTATGGGTGCACATGTGTCCACACAGAGGCTAGAGTTCAACATTAAGTGTGACTCTTCAGAAAGGTTCTGTCTGGCCTGAGGGTTGCTGAGTAAGCAGGCTGCCTCGTCAGGAAACCCAGGAATCTGACTCCTCTCTCCCCAGTTCTGGGATTAAAGTATATTGTTTTCCCATTACTGTATACATTGAATGAAAGGATGGATGAATGAATGAAAGATAACAAATGCACATCACCATGCTCACCTTTTTATTTGGGTTATAAGGATTGAATTTAGGACTTTGTGCTTGCATAATAAGCACTTTGACAAATCAGCCATTTTCCCAGTCCCTATACATACTGTGTGTGTGTGTGTGTGTGTATGTACTGGTGAGGATGTGAAAAAAGGGGAACTCTCCTATGCTGGTAATAGAAATGCAAAGTAGTACAACCATTATGGAAAACAGTATGGAGGTTCCTCAAAACATTGAAAATAGAGCTGCCATATGATCTGGCAATCCCATTCCTGGGTGTATATCCAAAGGAGAGAAAAACCAACATGTCTTAGAAATATCTACACTTGCATGTTAATGCAGCACTCTTTGCCCTAGCTAACATGCAAAACCAAGCTAGAACTCTGTCAGTGGATACACAGATAAAGGAAATGAAACCTTACTTGACATACAAATAATAAAATCTGTCATTTGTTGCAATATGGATTTAAGTCAAAGACGTGCTCAGTGACATATCAGGCATGAAAGACAAACACTGCACATTCTCTTCAAAGAAGAAACTGACAGTTGATCCCAGAAGTCAAGAACAGTGATTTCTAGAGCCAGGGACAATGGGAAAAGCAAGGGAGGTGGAGAGGTTGGTAATGGCTTCAGGGGTTTGACTGGCTAAGAGGAATAGATTCTCATATTCTGTAGCCCATCAGGGTGAGTACACTAGTTAACAGGTGTGAGTGATCCATTAAAATAGCTCATGAATTTTGAATGTTTCCAATACAAAGATATGATAACTCTCAGAGCTGCTAAATGGTCCCGGGGTTCCATTGGGATGACGGAAATATTTTAGACCTAGATAAAAGTCTCAGTTGTGCGCTGTTAATGTGTGAAACTGCTAATATAAATGGCACAGGTTTCACTTTGGTTAAAAGGGAAGGAAATCCAGATGTTCATGTGAAACTCAGACTCATACTATAGGAGCTAAGGTACCTTGTGGGCATATAGCATGCACCCATGGCATCAGCATGAGAGCTTAGGCACCCATGTGGTATGGAACCAGCATAAGAAATAAGGTACCCAATGGCATAGGGTACATACCCAAGGCATTGGCATGGGGACACAGCGTAGGCGTAGAGGAACAGGGGAGGCATGGAGGTGAAACACTGGTGACTGAGAGATCAAATGGATGTAAGAACTATCAGTACCCCATGAACAATGGAGCTGGGTGTTATGTGAAGGCCTGTACTCTCCATTCATTCTCTGGCAGTTTTCAGAGGGTTTTCAAGGCCTCTCTTTACACACACACACACACACACACACACACACACACACACTGCATATCAACAATGATCAGAGTCGATCCTGAGTATCCATGGCAACGTCTCCAGTAAGTGACTTTCCAGAGCAGTCAGAATCCGAGCAGGTGGGAAACGCCTCAGGGTTATAGTTAGCTTCACCGCTCCTAAGCCCTAGACTTTCAGTTCCTTAAAACCCCATCTTCAGAGAACTACACGGTGGGAGTTCCCCTTGGTTATATCAGCTTTGAAATGGGAAGACTTCCTATAGGCCTGAGACACAGGTGGGAGGGAGGGAGTCGCCATTCACAACAGAACTAATTAAGAAAAAGAAGTCTGGAGTATTGGAAAGGAAATAGCGTATTGCCCTCTGTGTCACCAGGCTAAGAAGTAAGCCGGTAACCTGATAAGAGGACCTGGTGTTGACCCTAAAATGTCACAGTGGTATGTCTAAGCATGTGCTTTTAAAACAATAACAACAACAAACTGCAAATGGAGTCTATCAGTCTGTGACTATAGAGGTGTACACATGTCTTAGTCCATTTCTTGCTAATGTGCCTGTTTACCATAACCTATTAAGAAGGTTAACATTGTTCATTCAAATGGTGTTCTGTTTCTTTCTTATGAATCCTCCAGCCTGTATAAAGTCTTGGGTATTAAGAATCCCATTAGTTATGATGGAAGAGAAAGGCAGAAGCATTAAAAAAAAAAAAAGAGGCTATGGGGCAAGCCATATGTCTCTGATTGGAGTCTGATTCTAGCTAGCATTCCCCTTGCCATGTACCATCTAGCCTTCAGTGCTAACTATACTTGCTCTCGTTAATCTGGCTTGACCCCACAGCTACAGATTATGCCCACTTCCACAAATTCACAGCACATGTTAAAACTCATGAAGCCTTCCTCAATGGTTCGCTCTCTACTCAGCCATCGACTGACTACGGCTTGTGTGGTCTTCCACTCCGCCATCACATCCTGCTCCACAAACCACCTTTTACAGGTTCCGAATGGCCTTTGTCTCTTCTCTCAGAAGCTTGGTCTGTGTCCATGATCTACATCCATTCCGCTAGCTCTTTTTTCTCCCACAAGCTTTTACTGTACACTCGCCGGATGAGAAGACAGCAGAAGCGTTTCAAAGTAGCACTGTCTGTTGCTGGCTCCTGTAGTGTGGGTTTTGTTTCATATAATGAGGTCTCCAGACATAAAACCACACAATACAAGGATGTGGAGCATCCATGACAGAGTTGCAAAGTGAGGCCCATCACTTGGCACATTACTCTTGATTGATGCGTAGATTAATTAAGAAGTAGCCTATCAGAGGAGAGGCAGCATACTGTTTCATTGACTTACAGACAGTCTGTGTTTCAAAGTCATCTGCAGTAGGAGCGTCCTCTTCATATTCTTCCCCAGGTCATGAGTGCCAGGCATCTTGTTCAAACAGAAAGCAAAATTAGCCATGGTTAGTCCAGAGTGAAGTTTCCGAAAAAAGTATTTAACTTGACCTAAGTATTGACGAGGATAACAGGGGAGTGCTTGATGGTAGAGTCGGCAAATACAGGTTGTTTTTCTTTGTTTCTTTGTGGCATGACTGTCTGTGCAAATATATTTAATTCACATTACTGTGTACCCGGTGCTGACAGCTGCAGCCTATTGAGGTGATTATAAATGCAATAGGAATAAATCATCCTTTGCTGACCCCTGTAAGAAAAATGTATGCAAAACTGCTTGCCACCTTTCAAGGAACCTGTTATGTTTTCACACTGAGTAACCTGGAGGAGAGACACACAGAGCTTCCTGGAAACACAGAGTAAGAGTCACACGTCGGTAGTGTCACACTCGTGGGTGCACTTGAACTTTTCCCTAATACAGTGGAAAGATCGTGAAGGCCCTTCTGTGGAGAGCGCTAGAGAGAACAAGTCTGAGGAATTCAAGAACTCTCTCAAGGAGAGAGGTTCAAAAGAGGGTCTTTCTGAACCAGGTTGAGACTGGATGAATAAAAACAGTGTAGGCGAGCCTACCACATGGCAGCAGAACAACATAACGGGTTTCTGTTAGCAATGCTTTCTTATATGGTTTTTATTTCCTTAGAATGTGTTTATAATTTTCCTTTCATTTTCTTCAATACTAAATAGGTTATACACAATTCTGTTTTAACCGGCTAATCAATATCTTTTGAGTAAGTTTAGACAACATGCTAGAAACTTGTGAGGAAGGCATTAACCAGGCCAGGTCATATGTAGTTGGTAGTGTGAGAGATTGAAACAGAACTCAGTGGAAGAGCCTTTACTTGTCTAGCATGGACAGGGCCATGAGTTCTACTAGCAGTACTGAGAAAAACAATTAAAAGTTTGAGTTGAAGTCCTTTTTGAGTTCTGTGGACTGTATCTTGGGTATTCTGTACTTTTGGTTTTTTGGCTAATATCCACTTATTAGTGAGTACATAACCTTCACGTCCTTTTGCGTCTGAGTTACCTTTCTCAGGATGATATTTTCTAGTTCCTACATTTGCCTGCAAAATTCAAGATGTCCTCATTCTTAATAGCTGAGTAGCATTCTATTGTATAAAAGAACCACATTTTCTGTATCCATTCTTCTGTTGTGGGATATCTAGGTGTTTCCAGCTTCTGGCTGTCACCAACAAGGCTGCTATGAACATAGTAGAACACATGCTCCTGTGGCATGGTGGGGCCTAGTTTGGGTATATTCCCAAGAGTGGTATAGCTGGGTCATCAGGTAGATCTATTTCAAATTTTCTGAGGAACCTCCAGATTGATTTCCAGAGTGGTTGTACCAGTTTGCAATCTCACCAGCAATGGAGGAGTGTTCCTCTTTCTCCACAACCTCTCCAACATGTGTTGTTACCTGAGGTTTTGATCTTAGCCATTCTGATTGGTGCAAGGTGGAATCTTAGGGTCGTTTTGATTTGCATTTCTCTGATCACTAAGGACTTTGAACATATCTTTAGGTGCTTCTCAGCCACTGGAGATTCCTCAGTTGTGAATTCTCGGTTCAGTTCTTTGACTGGGTTGTTTGGTTTTTTTGTGATTAACTTCTTGAGTTCTTTATATATTTTGCATATTAGCCCTCTATCGGATGTGTGATTAGTGAAGATTTTTCTGTAGAGCTGAAATCTGTAAGACACCTCAGTCCTACTTGAAAGAGAGAAGAAAGCAAACCCAAGTGGGGAGGGAGGGAGGGACCTGAGAGGGAAAGTGGGAAAGTGGAACGGGGGTGGGGTGGGGGTGAGGGAACTTGATCTGATATTGGGTGAGGGAAAAAGACTGAAACCCTGAGAGCCAGCAGAAAGAGTGGAAACAGGCAACCTTGGGAGCTAGAAGGTTGGGGAGACCCACCAGAATGCACTAGAGACCTGGGAGTGAGAGACTCTCAGGACCTTAGATGAAATGCCAGAGAGTAGGGAGAGAGAACTTATAGAGTCCACTTCCAGCAGGAAGACAGGGCATCAAGTGAGGATGGGGGTTACCATCCCACAGTCACAACTCTGATCCATAATTGTTCCTGTCAAAAGAATTTCAGGGGTGGAAATGGAGAGGATCCTGAGGAAAAGAAGGCCCAGCACTAGGCCCAAAGTGGGATCCAGCTCAAGGGGAGGCCCTAAGACCTGACACTATTATTGAGGCTATGGAACACTCACAAAAAGGGACCTATCATGACCATACTCCGGAAGACCCAACAAGCAGCTGAAAGAGTCAGATGTGATATTTGCACCCAACCAATGGACAGAAGCAGCTGGCCCCTGTTGTTGAATTAGGGAAGGCTAAAAGAAGCTGAAGAGAAGAGCGGCCCTGTAGGAGTACCAGCAGACTCAATTATTCTGAACACCTGAGATCTCTCAAACACTGGACCACCAACCAGGAGCATACACCAGCTGATATGAGCCCCCAGCACACATACAGTAGAGCACTGCCGAGTCTGTGCTCATTCAGAGATGATGCACCTAACCCTCAAGAGACTGGAGGCCCTAGGGAGTTTAGAGGTCGGGGGGGGGGGGGGAACATCCACATAGAGACATGGGGATGGGGAGGAGGTATGGGATGTGGATAAATCAGAGGGTGGACCACGCAGGGAATAAAATATGGAGTGTAAATTAATAAATTAATTAATAAAAAAAGAGTTGAAGTCACTGTTTGCAGAAGTTGCAGCTAGTGATATGGTAAAGGGCTTGACTTGGATATGTGAGGACTTTGGTTCTAACCTTAGCACAGAAAAAAGAAAAGTAAAAATTCTCTCTCTCTTTCTCTTTCTCTCTTTCTCTCTGTCTGTCTGTCTGTCTGTCTGTCTGTCTGTCTGTCTCTCTCTCTCTCTCTCTCTCTGTGTGTGTGTGTGTGTGTGTGTATGCATGTGTGTGTGTGCATGTGTGTGCTATACAGAGGTAAAGAAAATCCTGTTAGCAGTTTTCATAAAGATGGAGAACAAGAGCCCTCCTTTTCCCGATCTAGAGGAGTGGTTTTAGGCAAAGCTT
This sequence comes from Hylomyscus alleni, assembly GCA_019843855.1. Classification (NCBI taxonomy): domain Eukaryota; kingdom Metazoa; phylum Chordata; class Mammalia; order Rodentia; family Muridae; genus Hylomyscus; species Hylomyscus alleni. The sequence goes on from JADRCC010568914.1 coordinate 10,373, forward strand.
GGAAACGGCAGTGAATGCGATCATCTTGGATGACAGCGAATGGTAACTTGAGAGACAAAAGAGTGAGGGAAGCAGCTGTGCACTTTCAGCAGAGATGCGGAGCTGTGTGTGATTCCCCAGCTAATGCACAGGACTTGAGACCAGTGGAAAGCGGTGGAGACGGTGGTCTGGGTGTGCTTGTACCCAGGGCTGTCAGACGGGATGCTAGTAAAAGCAGACACAGACAGCCTAGTGAGAAAATGATCGTAGCTGTGAAGTAAAGAGGAAATAGGAAGCAAGGGTAAAGCATCATTAAGAGAATAAGGAAAGCAGAGGAAAAATTATCCTTAATTAAGGAGACCCAACATTTACCAGGAAGGGGGGGGGGGGAAATCCAGACAGTTGAGCTGAAAAACCCAATCTAAATGTGAAAGTGAAGTCTATATAGTGAAGCTAGGAATATGCATCAGTGTGTTAAATGTCACACATTCTAAAAATATGAGATAGATTTCAACAGCCTATAAAGACCCATGATTGGAGTCTCGCTTCTATGATGCCATAGCAATTCAGATGGTTCTTAAGTCTCCATGGCAACAGCCGACACTACTTTTTGTTCTTCTTTGAAGTCAGATGACACCTGATGTAACACTTAGGGAGCAGAGATAAGTAGCCAATTACATTTCCTAATCAATGACACGGGCACCAAGGGCTGCTGTGGAAGGCTCTCATTAGCCCTATGGCTATAGGGTTATAGTGGTCAGAGCCAGTGAGATGGCTTCACAGGTAAAGACAACTGTCTCCAAACCAGGATAACTGAGTTCAGTCTCCCAGACCCACTTGGTAGAGAGAATCAAGTCTTGCCAGTTATCCTCTGACCTCAACTTGTATGCTGCGGCATGTGTGTATGCCAACCCCCACCCCGTTCCTCCTCCCAACAAACACACAAAAGAAAACTGTAAAAACACATTTCAAAACCTAACCTTTAACTAGTGGGATCTGGGTGCTATCTTGGTCTTCATGAGCAGTTGCTCTGTGTGGTGTGGTTTATGGGATGAATGTCAGTTTAGGGAAGATTCCCTCAGGCTTCCACTTGTAATATCTAATCATCTTAGTTGTACCGCAGATACACTGGGTTAGCCATGAACAGCCTACCACCTCAGGATGAACAAGAGACTCACCTACTAACTAAGGATATAATGTTATACCATGATGCATGAAGTGTAATTCCATTTCTTTGTTTCCCATCTGTGGTATAGAACCAATCACCAATGGTTTTTTTTTTTTTTTT
>JADRCC010568916.1:0-10308 GCA_019843855.1 Hylomyscus alleni
AAAAAAAACTAATAATGAATTTTTATTTTATTTAATGAAGCTATTTATGAATACATGGCCTAAAGTGGTTCTCCCATTGCCTTTCTATTTGACGGCAACCTCTAAGTCTGAGAAATGGAACACTCCATGGCCCCGATGTCCCTTTTTTCTAAGTGTGTCTATCCTTCAGTATCTTCTTGGTGCCTTCCACCGACAAGGAGACTGACCATATTAGGATTCTTCCTGGGACTCCCAGTTAGCTTCCCAGAGTTAGTAATCCAACCCCTTCCAATTTGCAGTTGACGTGACTTGGATGTCTGGGGCTTGGAGGAGCTCTGTTTTCCTTCCTGTTTTTTACATCCCTAGAGAATTTCAGTTAGCTGGAGGAAGTCAGGCTCAGAGACCTCAGAGGCCACGGCATATACTCGTGCTGCCCCCTCTTCCACACAGTCCTGTTAAGTCGTGGACACTTTAAGGAAGAGAAGCCCAGAGCACTATGTCCCATGAGGCACCAAATCCCAGGTGGCATTCGATGTCTCTCTTAAATGATTAGTTTTAGTTTGGGCAGAGAAAGTGGGGGATATGAAGGATGAAATCTGTTTCCGTAGTGTGAGGACCCCTTGGCCAGGTGGGTATATTGGCACACAAGTCTGTCACACTTAGTAGTCTGTGAGTTATTAAAGGGATTGACTTTATTAGTCTCAATGAGTCTGTAACCAAACTTCAGATATCTAAAGGACTCTCTGTCAGTATCACTGAAGTAAAAATTATAGGCTGAGTTACAGGGATAAAGCAGAACATGTCCCTTCAAATTTTTAAAGCACCAAAAGAGTGGGATCCAAGAGGCATGATCATTATGTTGGTGACTTTCTTCTCCTTGATCTTAACCATGAAGAAGCTGTGATTGAGGGAGAATGGAGGAGCTTCCAGTTCTGAATAATGAAGTTTAAGGTGCTCACATTTGGTAGGGACATTATAGGTCAATCTGATGAGAGCTAGTTACACTCCAAGGGAAGTCAGAGGCCCCCACTTACCTCAGACTATTGCTGTGAGCCAGTTGGAGAATCAAGATATTACTTGATCTATTTTGTCGTTGCTTTGTTACCATTCTCTGGCAGTGTGTACCATCTCATTTAAATCTCTCCAAGAGATTAAAAACTCTATTGTACAGAGGATTGTCCTGAAAACGATCAGAATTGCTCTCCCTGAGTCAGACCTGGGAGTCCCGGCAATAGGGAACACTGATGTCCCTGGCTAAGAGGGGAGACACATGGAAAGGCGAGAATATCAGCCATATTGGGCACCCTAAATTTATCCCAAAGCTATTCATGTCCCAGCTGTGATGTCACACGTCTCAGTGTGACATCTTCATTGAAGAACCGTTACATTTCACGTTGAAGATACAAAAGATCTCCAAGGTCTTAAATTTCCACGGTTGGGTTTGCAAGATGGCCAGAAGTTAGTTAAATGAAGCCACATTTTATGAAGGGAAGATGGAAAGAGATGCTATAAGTCATGTGATGTCATTGTCTCTGCTCTTCCTGTAGCAGCAAGTGTGAGGGCCAGATTTCCACTTTCTCCACATTTTCACGTTCTAAGATGGGGCTTTTATAAGATCCCTCCCTTTGATGAGCAGAAGTTCAAATCATTAATGAATCAAGGTGTCAACAGGCTACTGCACTTTAAAGGAGAACTTCAAAGGATTTCAAGGCGCTTTCATTCTTCAAATGAGAGCAACACAGACCTGTGCTTCTATGTATATTTAAATAGAGAGATTTGCTGGGGTTCTAGAAAATAGGTTAGATTTAAAAGTTCACTTTGCTAAGGAAAAAGTAATTAACTCAGAACGTTTGCTGTACTTGACTCCTTCCTCCCTTCCTACCTTCCAGCTTCTCTTCCAGAATCCTGAGTCAAGTATACTCGCTATGGGAAGCCATCCTCTCCGTTAGTATCATAGAGCTATCCATCAATCCTAAAACTTAGTGTCCAGTGGAATACCCCCAACAAACACGGCCCTCCAGCTTTTCCCTGAGCTTCAAATATAGGGAGCCAGGAAGTTGGTACCTTTTGCATCAACCTCTTTGATTCAGGCCAAAAAAAGAAAAAGAAAAAAGAAAAAGAAAAAGAAAAAGAAACAAAAAGTCCACTTACATTTCAGTATGTCAGCAGTTCATTCGCACTTCGAAATCAGATTCCTTTGTATCAGATGCACATCTGTGTTTATCTTTTTGTCTGTTGACTGACTTTCAGGTTATTTCCAGGTTTGGGTTCTTACAAATGAACCTGGGGGTGTTCGTGGTTGGGTCTTTGTATGCACATATGGTTTCATTTCTTTTGGGTAAACTCTGAGGCCTGGACTGGTTGAATCATATGGTAAGTGTTCCAGTCGTTGTATAGAAATGATTTTTTCCCCTCTTGTGTAAATACCTTGGGGTGGAATGGATGAGTCATATGATGTAGCACTGACTTATTTAATTGCTAAATTGTTTTACAAAGCCGTCCTTGACATTTTTGCACCTTGTCCAGAGGGATGAGAAATTTCAGTTCCTATACATTATTTCCAAACCTGGAAAAGACAGCCTTTTTAATTTTATTTATTTTTTCTGATATTATAATTATACCTCATTGTGGCTTTTAATCTGCACTTCCTTACATAACAAATAATAACAAGCACTTTATGCAGCTATCTGTCACCTTTTTCTGATACTTACACCTTTTGTTCACTTGTGTGTTGTATTGCTTGTTTCTTATTATTTAGTAGTGAGAGTTCTTTTGAAAATTGATTTGGGGGTTAAAGTAATTTTCCTTGTATCTTGTCATTCTGACAGCACTTTCTTCTGTCTTGGTTTGTTCTCTTTGTTCAGCTAACGGTGTTTTGAGGAGAGCAGAAGGTTTCAGTTTGGTGAAATCTAATTTAATAAGAGCTACTTTCACGGTTCACACTTTTGGCATCACATCTTAAGGAAGCTTTGCCCTAGGACAAATATATTTATTCCCAAGATTTTGTCTAAGAGTTTCAGAGTTTTGGGTTTTATAAAGTAGGTCTAAGACCCATTTTGAGTTCATTTGACTGATAGCTGAGTTTCTCTTCAGGAATTCCCTTCAGTTGAGAGCAGTTGCCTCAAGATGATGGGGGCGGGGGGCGGGGGAGCCTTCCCATGATGACTTGATGCAGGGCCTCTGAGCTGTGGCTGGGACCATTCAATAGACATGGCCGACTTGCCAAGCTGCCTTTAGAGATGAGTTGGTAGGATCTTTCTTCCATCTGTGCTGCATCTGATCAGACCTCTCTTCCCAGCTCAGTTATTCCGACCTTAATACAGTCGAAAAATCAAAGTTAGTTGTCAGCTACTGAAAGAAGTTTTGTGATTGGGAATTCATAGGAAGAGCTAGTGTGCTCACATTGTGGACAGGAGGAAAATGAGGAAGAGAAACTAACTTTTGATAGCACTTTAGAGAAGTCTTTCTCAGTGTTTTAGCAAATAGCTTTGTAAATGCTTTTTTTTTTTTTTGGTAAAAGCAAGTAAGATATTTCATTAAGTAATATGGAATGATGTTCTTATATTCAATCTAAAATATTTTTTTCCATAAAAGAATGCAAATATGCAGGGAGTGAGAAAGGAGAGGGTGTACTAGTTAGGTCTGAGTTTTTGTTATTTGTTTGTTTTTGTTTTTTAGGGCACAAACTCAAGTTACCTGGAAAACAGAACCCTCAACTGAGTAGTTGTCTCCATCAGATTGGCCTGTGGGCATGGCTGTGGGGCATTTTCTTGATTAATGATTGATGGGAAGGCTTGTGGGAGGGCCCAGTTCACTGTCAGCTGAGTCCTTCTGAACAGGTGATGGCCATGTGCTATCTTAAGAAAGGTAGCTGAGCAAGCAGTAAATAGTGTTCTTCCATGGTCTGGGCGTGACTGAGTTCCTGCTCCTAGGGCCTAGACTCTAGGTCCTTGATTGAATGTGCTCATTCTCTGGCTCCCTTCACTGAGGGACTTACGACTGAGGGACTTGTAAGCCAAATAAACCTCTCCTCCCTAGGATGAATCCTGGTCAGTGTCTTATCCCAGCAACAGAAAACAAGCCAGCAGAGGGTTAAGCATGATGAGAATGCTCTACGTGTGTGCTAAATCTATGTAGAATAGTGTCATTATGTCATATACAACTGTACAATAAATAGATAGAATGAAAACTTTCCAAGAATTCCTTTAAAAATCACAAATTACACATAAAGATAAACCTCTCCTTCTAGAGAAAATTGAAGTAGATGAGTATTATTTCCTTCCCAGATCTTGAGAGTAAGATGTCAGCTGGAGTTTCTAACCATTGTTTATTTTACAGTTATTTGTGCCCTGAGTTCTCATAATCTGAAAGTGACTGACACATAGCATACTCTCCAGTCTCTAGCTCCAGCTCTGGCCGACACACTCACCTCATTTTATTGGATTTACATTTTGTAGCCTGAATTCTATACTGAATATATTTCTACAGCAATTCTGATTTAGTAGAGCATAGAAAATGAGCAGAATTATACCTTTATAAATAATAAGTTGACCTTTGAGTTAATATGAAGAAAGATTAAAATGCCAATCAGTTTTGATTTAATTTGATTGACACTAGGTTTGGAAACCTTATCAACCACAAATGACATGTTTTAATGTTTTGTTTATCTAAATAATGTATTTCTTTCTCAAAAAACCCATCCGAAGTATCAGACAGAGGGGTTCAGAGGTCTAAGGGGCTCTCTGGGAGGATGCTTCAGCTGAGCACACACTTGCAGCTTCCACAGAGAAGAGGGGACAAATGAATACAAGGAGCACTCCACCCCACAGCCAGCAGTCAGCATACAGCTTCTCCCACTGTACTGGCCAATGAAATCACGTTGTCCAAACTACTTCACGGACTGAAGCAATGAAGTCATGTGAAGGATATGAGACATTTCTTCAATGTTTGGATGAATAGGTATTTTAACTCAATACAAAGAAATATTTAGCAACACAATTAAGCCTCAGAAAAGAAATACTGTAGAGAGACAAAAAAAAAAAAAAAAAGAAAGAAAAAAGGGAAGCATTGGCCTCCTCATTAGCATCTCATTTTAATAATACATTCTGTTGAACTTGGGAGTCACAGCTGTGAAAAAGACTTAGTTTAAAATGACGTTGGACAAAGAACCGGAGAGGAAATAGTCTTTCTTAGGCCTTTGGGAATGCTGACCTATTTTATTTTTAATTTCTTTGATAGAGTAGATGTATAAGAAAGAAAAGGTCCTGTCTTCACGCAATGCGTTCTTTCAAATGTTTCTTTAAAATGTCAACAGGCAAAGAGATTTAGAAAGCATGTGTCTCTGGAACAGATTGTTTACACATAGAATGTTTTCCAGCATTCCCCCAGGAGAGTCCGATGGAGCAAGGGACCTTTATAAATGGAAACAGTTGATTGTCTGCAAAATTGTTCCATTAGGTGCCTATGACTTTTTTCATCATTTGGTCCCTTCAAATGGCAAAAAGGCCCAGTGGGTACTAGTCGGGGAAAGAACACTAGTGTTGTGAAGCTGATGTCTAATTTTCTGTGAGAGTGGCAATGTTGAGACAGATATATGGCCAGAAGTAGGAGAGGTTAAATGTCTGCTTCTTAGAGACCGAGGGTTCCTCTAGATTTTAGATAAGATCCAATTCCATGTGTATGGTGGTTTGAATATGCTTGTCCCCTAGGGAGTGGCTCTGTTAGGAGCTATGGCCTTGTTGGAGGGAGTGTGTCATGGTGGGGGTGGGCTTTGAAGCTTCATCCAATGCACAAGTGTCAGTCTGCCCCTGGCTGGCTTTGACTGAAGATGTAGAACTAACTCTCAGCTCCTGCACCATGGATGCAGGATGCTGCCATGCTTCCCTTCCCCCCCCCCCCCAATGATGAAGGACTGAACCTCTGAAACTGTAAACGTCCTTTATAAGAGTAGCCTTGGTCATGACGTCTCTTCACAGCAATGGAAACCCTACCTAAGACAATGTGTAACTTGCTCCTCTTCTGAAGGGGGCTGAGCAAGGGAGAAGTGTCTTTGAGGGGACCGTAGAATCAACTGATCTTACTCGAGGAACACACTTTACTTTAATTGCTGAAGAAAATTGAAAATTGGTAAAGATTTTCTCAAGAGGAGCTATCCTCCCAAAACAATAGAACAGTTATCTACCCCTGCCCTCCCCAAAGGGACGAGTGGTCTTTTGGTGACTGTACTCTCTGAATGAGAAAGAGGTTGTAAGAGTTGGGGAGCCTGGAGGCAGACAATTTAAGGATAACAGAGGTCAAGGGGAGGCTTGGGTGGGGTTGCTCTCAGGCTCTGCAGCAGAGCCGAGCACATCAGCATAATGTATCTTAATAATTTCGTTAAATTGAAACTAGCTGTTGGTGATAACAGCCCGGGACTTCTCGATGACAGCTGAGGAGTTTATGTTAGGTCAGCTCTCAGAGAAAATTGGTTACTTTAAAATGTGTTTGCTGATTCTGATTAATGTGCTGCGATATCTGTACTCAGAGAGGGCTAAAGAAATGAAAGGGCCCTCAGAGGCTGTTTGGTAGCTGGCTTCAAAGGGCTGACTTTCTTCTCAAAGCTGTGTGTGAGCCAACACACAACGATGACAGTACAAGTTCATTTCTGAAAATTCCATATCTCATTAAAAAAAACATTACCATCTTCCACCAAATTAATCCATTTAAAGAGCAGTTAGAAATATTCAAAGTAAGCAATAGAAAAATTATCTGAGGCATTTACTGCAATATAGTGCCCTGAAATATTACATTTTTATATATGGGATGGGGGAGATGGCTTCAGAGTTAAGTACAACTGCTGCTCTTGCAGAGGATCTAGTTGGGTTCCTAGCACCCACATCTCATGGCTCCCTGTGCCTCCAGCTCCAGGGGAATCCACCGAGAGATGATACCAAGCTTGTGCTTTCTGTACAAGGCTCCTACCCTCAAGGAACTGAAGTTCACTTTCTAAATGTCCTTACTCACATTCTCAAGTTTCTGCATACTATGGGAAATTCAACCAGTTAATTTTTATCCTCTGGGATTTTGTTCTTGGCCTTATAAACCAAATATGCTTGATAAATACCTGAATTATATTCACCTGTGTATGTTCTTGAATACCTAGCTCCAACGTGCTCTTCAGTTAGGACGAAAACCAAACTTTCTTGGTTGATTGATAACTTCATGCAAAGGGAAATTAAGCTGTTTTTAAATTAAAGGTGATCTGATGGGATTTGGTGGGATTAAGTTCTGTTTGTTCTTTGTTGCTCCGCTGGGTTTACTTGCCTTCAATGCTGTGCATCTGAAACAGCCTTCCTCCTGCAGGGGGCAGACCTACTTATCCTCTTCTGTAGTCCGTCCCTGGGGACCACGACCTGAGTCCCACTGGGTCTCCTCTTCTGTGGAGAGCTATTTGGCTCCAACATGTGTTCTGAATTTTCTTCAGTGTTCATGATAAAAATGTGGAGAGAGTTGCTCACGGTGATTTTCTTTGTTAACGTGCAACATGTCCTTCTGAGATGTCAATGGTCCAAGTGGCAGATTTGTGATTCAAAGCAAAGAAAGTAAACCGTGTAGTGTGTGCGGGTGACTTTCAGATCACTCAGGCTCTTACCTGCGAGCTGCGAAGCCATCACTGCTCTTTCCGTGAGCCACCTCAGCCTTTCTTCTTCTTTTTCTCCCCCAGTCTTTCTTCAGTCATTCCCAGATGAAGTTATGCCTTAGGGGGAAGATTTGGATGCTTCTATAAGATAAAATTTAAACTTAGAACATCGCTTTGTGTCAAGTGAAAAGTTTGACTTACACGCATTATCAAAGATGGGAGAATTCTATTACCCACTCTCCTGGCAAAACAGAAAAGTCTACCTTCTTGTCCCCAGACAGCATGGGATATCATTTGTTATGTGTGAGAGTGCCTGTCTTTGTTTTGTTTTGGTTTGTTTTGGTTTGGTTTGGGTTTTGTTGTTGCTGCTTTTAGAACTATGTTGCTCGATTATTGATTCTTGAGTTGAGGATATCCATCGAAAACTAGAAAATTATGATCTGCACTCAATGTCTATTTCACTTATATGATTAATTCTACTTTTAGCGTTAGTTTCTAAGCATACCACTATCCAGTAGAAACAAACTATAAACTGTTCATGCAATTTAAACTCTTCTATTTTAAATTTCCTAATAGCCAACTTAAAACTCTAAAAGTTTAATTTTAATACATGATCCATCTTAATTTAACTTAATATAGCCAAAGTCCTTCCATGTCAACACATAATCAATATAAAAATGTTAATGAGATAAATTGTATCCTTCCATAATGGACTAAGTTAACAGAATCTGGTGTGTGTTTGCTATTTACAACACATCTTGGTTCAAACTGAGTAGTTTTATGAACTGAAGAGTTGCCTGTGGTTAGTGGCATCTGTTGGGAAGTTCTGACTGGTGTCAGGTGACCTTTATCTTCTACATTCATCCTCTGGGTTGTCTAAAAAGTTGAAAATGTTTCCTCTGGGTCCATTTTCTTCTTTTGTGCATAACTGATGAAACCATTCAGGATCTTTCACTGTTCAGTCAAAGCCGAAACAGACTAATAGGATGATGTCACCTCTTCAATACCCTCCTGGAGATGCAACGCGCTGAGTAGCAGAGAGGAACTGAAGGGTGGCTTAAAGCTCGCCTCTATGAATTGCCTGTCTAGACTTCTCTATCGTTTGTGTTTTGGTTTTTCCCTTGGTATATTTTTAAAGTCATACCGTTTACTTGTTGAGCATCTGGCTACAGTTCAAACAGTTACTTACCCAAAAAGTTGTACCTGGTAATCTTCCAAAATTGCTTTTAAATACAACTCTTAAATTGTAGCAATAAACAGTACAGAAGATGTACTTAAACAATACTGCAGCTCATCAAAAGCACATAAGCAATTTCACCTCTTATTCCTGGTGGTATAAAAAAAAAATCAATGTTTTTGCTAGATTTAAATGTGTTTTCCGTATAATTGTTTACGTAACTCTAGTAATGCAATTTAATGGCTATAAGATCAGACATACTTAAAAAAAGCTTTTAGATTTATTTATTTTGTTTTATGTGTATGAGTGTTTTACCTACTTGAATGTATGTATGTCTGTATGCATGTATGTATGTATGTATGTATGTATGTATATATGCTTGGTGCCTGCAAAGGTCAGAAGAGAATGTCAGATCTCCTGAACTGGAGTTACAAATAGTTGTGGGCCACCATGGGAGTTCTGGGAACTGAATACCAGTGCTCTGCAAGAACCACAAGTATTCCTTCAGAATAAAACTAATTTTTTACTAAAAACATAGAACTACTTAGCCCTTGTTTTTACCTGTAGACCATGTTCATTTATGTTTACATTTCTGTATTTGCTGTGTCACTCATTTTAAAAGTCATATCTAAAGGATACAGCAAAATGCAGGCAATGCAGCAGAATTAATGGTTTATTCCTCGAACTTGTGAGATGCCCTTCATTTGTTGATATTTCATAGAAGATAATCTGCTCCACAATTTGTATCATAGTTTAACTGCTTGCGGGCAACGTGCTATATATGAAAAATAACTGAGCTCCAAGTGTTTAGTACTGAAAAAGGAACCGGTTCTTATGATTTATTTTATATAACAATCTTGGTAATTCGCTGCCGCCAGCAGTTGGAGTGTACTTCCAGCTGCTATTGGGATATGAGGAATGGTGGAGCTCTTTAGTGTAGTGGTAAAATACACACATTCTTGTGCTAGCACATGCAGAGGGACCTAAATTGACCTTGGTTTTGTTCTCAGCAAAAGGGTCGGGCCTGCTCAGTGTGGGTTTTACGGTTCCCATTTGATGGGTGCTGTCTTTTTATAATAAATCCATGACCCCAGAGGATAATAGTCTGACAGCCATGGCATTAAGACCCTCAGAGCCACCCTTGGCTTTCTCCTCTCCAACCGTTACATTCTTCCAACAGTCTACTTTGATTCTGTTGTGGCTTTAGTTTCTAACCAGTTCCCCAGCCACCACAGGTCACCATAACTCCTAACCACGTGCCCCCTTCCTGCCACAACCCCACTCAGGTCTGTCCTACCTGCCTACTCCTGTGGGTTCCAGAACCCCAGGAGGAGATTCCTCTTGACTATTTTTAAATAATTAAATGATATCAAATAATTCTTAGGATGACTAAATAGCAAAATGCCTCCAATGCAGGAAAAGTAAGTTCACTAAGATTCCTAATTATCTTAAATTAAAAAAAAAAAAAGTACCAAAGGACCTGTTGTAAAAAACTGCAAGAAAGAATTAACTTTGTTTTTTTTTTTTTTTTTTT
>JADRCC010568917.1:0-13640 GCA_019843855.1 Hylomyscus alleni
AAAAAAAAAAAAACATTTCCTACAGGGAAAGTGAAGTGACTTGGCTATTTTCGTTTAATCAGAAGTTTTCTGGATAGAATTACTTTCTGTTTAGGTGATATATATCATGTATTTTAGTATATAATATAGATAGATAAAAATAAATAACTTCCTTTATTTTATTACCTTAGAGACAAGATTTCCAAACACTAATTTCTGTTCATTTTCTTTCTTTCTTCTTTTCAAACTTTTAAGAGGTTACTTAAGGCAGGTGGTCAAAAGTCTGATAGCAGAAACATTCCCAAGCATCCATAACTCTACAGATGCCAAAACACAGTTTCAAAAATTGGTTGAAAGCTGGAAATGTGAATTGGCTGGAAGAGGCTAACAACTTTAGAGATACTAGGAAAACAAGCATTTACTTTATGTGGGCAAAACAGAGGACTTCCCTTCTCTGGACAGACATACTTACCATGCTGGTGACAGCTCTAGATGCCTTTGGGGGAGTGACATAGACTAAAAGGGCAGTTACCCATGCAGCTCAGCCAGTAGGGTACTTACTTGGAACACCCAAATTCTCGGTGACTTAGTTAGAGTTACCATTGCTGTGAAAAGACACCATGACTTATAAAGAAAACATTTAATTAGGGCTGGATTGCAGTTTTCAAGGTTCAGTCCACTATCATCGTGGGAAGCTTGGCAGGATGCAGACAGATGTGGTGCTGGAGAAGGAGCTAGGTCTTCTACCTCTTGATCCACAGGCAGCCAGGAGGAGACTGTCTCTTCTACACTGGGCAGAGCTTGAACACTAGGACAGACCTCAAAGCTCACGTCCACAGTGACTCACTTTCTCCAACAAGGCCACACCCCCTAATAGTACCACTGCTCAATGGACAAGCATAGTCAAAACAACATATTTGGTTTGATTTCCAGCACAGTATTTAAAAATCAAAATCAGATAGTTGCTTTACAGAATTTCAAAGTCATTCTCTGCTTTACTAGAGTTTGAAATTACCCACAACCTACCTGATCTCCAAAAGTAGAAAGAAAGAAGAGTCTAGAAACTCTCACTGGGGCAACGTTGTATCACCCCTGAACAGTCCTCATTGTGTGTTATGCAAATAGGAGCAACCTCTCCCACACACTTTCATTTTCTAGGTTTTTCTGTTGGGGCCAGCTGTCTTTCACAGTACTGGCTATCACTGTGAAACTAATGGCAACTATTAACTGGCACTGCTTTTAAAGTGTCTAAGTTTCAGGGCATATAAAACACATGTTATTTGGAAGGCACCAAGTGTTCTGACCTTGCATTGTAGAATACTACTACAGATTTAGAGTGTCCCAAATGACATTGATTTGATTCTAGGCCAATGTAGTTTGTCATAAAAATTCATTACAACTCTGCACTTTGATTTATTTATAAGCAGCAACTGGGGCTAGGGATGAATCTAAGTAAGAAGATGCTTGCCAAGTATATTGACCTCAGTCCCATCCTTAAAACTGCAAACATTTACTTTGACATGGCATGAACTGAATTGTCCCATAGCCATGAAAAGATTAAATGGTAAGTGGTACCTGTGTAGCAACCACATGCAGTATGCAATAGGCATGGGCTGACATATGATGTTAGCCTTAAAGACTTGGACAGGTGCCATAATGCACAGTATAAAGATGGATAAGCACATACCTACAGACTAGATCCCAGTTCTTTTGTAATCTGTGGAAAAATCCTCTAGAAAAAAATTCATACCCAAAACCTGGTAGCTGAGGGTGGAGACCAGAAGATCATCTGAAATTTTTTCACGCTTAATATTTTCCCCCCACTGACAGCAGAAATAAACATCTTGGGATCTTTTTGAGGTAGAGTTTTAGTTTTTGTTGTTGTTAGTAAATATTCTAAAATGATGAGTAGGAAAAGAAAAAAATCATTATTTGAGGGTGGCTGAAATTTAGCCATGTACTTTTCAATAGTAATGGGCATTCTGTTAGAAAAATATTTGTTTGTTTGTTTATTTATTTATTTATTTTAAAAAGATCTTTCCAGGCACGAAAAGTTTTTGCTTTAAGGTAGCGTATGTGTGTGTGTGTGTGTGTGTGTGTGTGTGTGTGTATGTATGCAATGAGAGACATAGAGACAGAAAGAGAGAGAGAAAGAGAGAGAGAACAGTAGAAAACATCTCTACTTGTAGAAGCAGTTGGTAAGTTAGTAATTTTGACTGGCAAGACAAAAACCAAAGCAAACCAAAACCAAAACAAACAATAAAACAACCTGAAAAGGAATAGGGTGCGATTGAATGAAGCATCAAAGCCAGTAATCTCTACCTGACTCAATGGTAGCATTGGGAAAGGAACTTTAAAAATATTCACTTCTTTGCTTTGCTTCCCAAGGACTCTAATTTACTTAGGCAGAATGGGGCCTACATAATGAGAGTTTCATAAAGCCACCTTGCTCATGTTCATCGTCCTACAGGAGACAGCAGAGGAATTCCACATCCAGGAATGAGTCTGTGGTGGAGACTAGAAGGAAGGAAGATGAGTCAGGCCATTTTCAGCCTTAAAGTCTTTGTTACTCTGTCCTTTGCTCATGCCCTGTCTTTGCTGGATGGAGTCCTATGTTGACAGGTTTTAAAAAACGGAAATGAGGTCTAGGGATGGTAAGAAGTGGTGTCAAAATATGGAGCAACCCCTTAGAGGTTACACCAAGAACTCTGCAAAGCTTAGCCATACGAATAGCCCAATAGGAAACTGTAGGGAGTTTGAGGTCTTTCAGACATCTTGTTGGAATAAGCAGTGCATTTCAGGTCAGGGAGAATGTCCATAGAACAGGCAGACCCTTAAATTTAATAGGAATCTGGAATTTTCCTATTAAAATTTATATTGAGGAAATCTTTAAAAAATATTTATCTTTTGAGAATTCCACACATATAAAGAATGTCTTTTGATCATTCCATCCTTCCTCCCCTCCTCTCAAGATCCTCCTAGACTCCTCCCAACTTCATATCTTCCTCTCTTTTCTCTGTCTCTCTCTCTCTGACTCTGTCTGTCTCTGTCTCTCTGTCTCTGTCTCTCCCTTTCTCTCCCTCTGAATAGCTAAATTGTGCTGCCAGTATTTGAACAAATTGGAAGCTATTTGCTGGAGCATGGGCAACCTTTTAGGAAATCTTCACCTTGACATGATTTTTTGACCTTAGTATCTCACTGACTGAGGTATATAGTCAGGTTTGAAAACCCTTTCCTGAACTATAAGAGACAAAAAAAAAATGTACAATCAGTAGAAGAGTAGAAGAGTATAAACAGAAGAGGATGAGGAAGTGGAGGAAGAAAGAAGATGCAAAAAGAAAAGGGGAAACATGGCAGAAAGTAACCTGCAAAAGGGCAGAATAAACTTCCAATGGAAATGCAGAGTGTGGCAGTAAGCTGCTGCTGACTGTGATTTGTACCAGTGTAGAAGAAAGGAGGCAGGAGAACAATGACTCCTAATCCGCAGGGACCGCAATTACCCCTGCATTCATCGTTTGTATACTAAAAGTAAATTAATTGCAATAAGGCATTGTTGGTGAATGGACGCCTCCTGCTTCCGTGTTCGCCCCTTTGTGTTCCATGGAATGCTGAATGTTATCGGGGGACAATGTTCCATTCTACTGACGTCCTTAATTATACATCCACCACATTTGACTTTCAGAGCTATTACTGAAAACTTTCCTAAAAGTGAATGCTTTGAATGAGAACATGTAGAATGGAGAAGTAAAAAGCCATTAAATGCATATGATTCCAATCCAATCTCCTGTCACTCAGCTCCCAGGGGGCACAGTCAATGTTCTCGCTCTGACTCCAGTTGAACTGAGTTTATCTAATACTTCAACATGAAGAGGATGCCAGGGAATAGAAGAATAGTGAAGGTTTGTGTTTAAGAAATACAGTGTGTGGGAATGCTCTCTGATTAAATGTCAAAATTGAAAAAATACAAGCTGAGCTAAAATTACTTTACTAAATGTGACTAGATAACTCATATATGAAATAAAACGCTCCCAATTTGACTTTCAAATGTCCATTTCTGTTGCTGCAAGTGTTACTCCCTCCTCCATCAATGTTCTGGCTCAGAAGTGCTCTCCATCCTCTAGTGATGTCTGGACACACATTACATTTCTTTCTGAAGAGAAAACCTCTGTTTTCTGGATCTCATGGATAATTATAAGCATTGTCCTTATTTAATGAATGGGTAAAATTGTACCATCTCCCATGGGAGACCACTTGGAGTAACATCTGTGTCATTGTAAATACAGTGTAAATGTCTGCATGAGAGTTATGAAAGATGGAATTCTACACACACACACACACACACACACACACACACACACATATAGTTTTTCTTTTCTTGTAGCAACATATTTTAAGTGAGAGACAAGTTATGTGCTAGGAGGTTTCAGAGATAGAGTAATTGTCTTGTTCATAATGTTCCTTGGTTCACTGATGCCCAAAATATCAAGTAGAATTCTTGTCATATTCTTTAGTTAGACAAAATATTAACAAGGGGAAGACAAAAGAAAGAGGAAAGAGATAGAAAGGGGCAAAAGGAAGATCCGTCTTAATTTCAAGAAAGCTTCGTGGTGCTAAGACTGAGACACCAGAGTTCCACAGAGTTCCACAGATCAGCTGCTTGTTCATGTCCTCCAAGCCAACCACCCCAGCACTGCCAGGCAGTGAGACAGCTCTGTACAACCCCTCTTCTCTCCCAGAGGTGGTTCAATTGCTTCAATTCCTACACCAGTGGCTTCATCCACTTTACTGCTCTCTATAGGCACTCCTTAGCACTGACAATCCATACAGTTCATTTTACTCTCTCCAGATCCCGCACACCTCTCTTCTTGACCTGTAATGTACACTGGCCTTGCTGTGTTCTGGCACTACAGAGAATGCTATGCAGTTGTGTTGGGGAATGACCAGAATACCAGTAACTTGTGCCTTAAATACATTGAATACTGTATGTACAGTTATTTCTGAAAAATATGAGTCTTATTGTGTCATTTTAAAGTCATTGAGCCTCCTATTTGGGATTAATATTTTGCCTTCTCCTTTGCAAGACTTCCCCTTGCTTTCTGACTTGTTATATTTATGCTATGGTATCTGTATCATTTCCACCATCTTTAAAACTTTGTTTCCTTTCTATTTGGACAAGATCTTATTAGATAGCCCTAGCTGGTCTGAAACTTACCATGTACATCAGACTGTCCTGCAACTCACAGAGATCCACTTGCCTTGACTTCCCACGTGCTGGGTTTAAAGGAATATGTTACCACATTCCGTTCAATTATCTTCTTGAAAGGGCATCCTCCTTGATTTTGGTGTTACTTAGGAAAAGAAACTTGAGTAACGAGTATAGAGACAGAAGCATGAGGAAAGGGAGATGATTTGTAATTTTAACGTGGTAATCACATGCGAACTATTAGCTTGCTAAATTTTCATGATCCTAGCAAGAAGTGCTTTATGCATCTAGATGATAGTTCTAAATATATATGTGTACTTTTTTTTAAGATTTCAGCATTAGTTTATTTTTTATTGTGTGTTTGTGTGTGGATGATGATCATAATGGTGTGAGTGATAGTGATGATGGTGGTGATGAGAATGATAGTGATTGTGATGGTGTGTTTGTGTTTCGCTGTGTGTGTCTGTGTCTGTGTATGTGTGTGTCTCTGTATGCACACAGGTGTGCTTATAACATACAAAGGACTTTCTGGAGTCACTTCTCTCCTTCCACCATGGGTTCCAGGGATCAGGCTCTGGTTGCCTTGGGTTGTCAGGCTAGTGTAGTCAGCACCTTACCTGCTGAGTCATCTTACCAGCCCATAGCATCAGTATCTTATTGCCACTATGCTAACTGCAGGACAATGAGACCCCTTCTAGATATATTTAGAAACAAATAAGATAAAGGAAATAGAGAGAACTAGAATGCTCTGAGCAGTCATGTCGGTTATGGGGAATCCATGTAGAATGTATTTGGCAGTGTTCTCTTGGTTCTCCAGTTCACCATCTCTGCCCTACTGCCTGATAGTTGCTCACTTGCCAACCCACATCTGTCTTCTATTTGCATATAGTTTCCTTCCCACTTCTGAGTCACTTAATTTCCCCACTGGTCAAATCTTCTTTTATTCTCCTCATTCAAACAATGAAGACTGATAATCTCTTCTTGTGCTAGTAACACAGGAAAAGAATATAAGGTAGGAAGCTGGAAAGAACCCAGATATCCCTCAACAGAAGAATGGATACAGAAAATGTGGTACATTTACACAATGAAGTACTACTCAGCTATAAAAAAATGAATTAATGAAATTCTTAGGGAAGTAGATGAATCTGGAGAATATCATCCTGAGTGAGATAACCCAATCACAAAGGAATACACATGGTAAGTGGATATTAGCCCAGAAGATCAGAATACACAAAGTACAATCCACAAACCACAAGAAACTCAGGAAGAAGGAAGATCAAAGTGTAGATACTTCGATCCTTCTTAGAGGGGGGGAACAAAATACTCATCGAAGGAATTGCAGAGACAATTCCCAATAGAACAAGTATCAAAAGAAAGATCTGGATTTCAAATAACAATGTGACTATGAAAGTTCATGTTTCTATACTGTTCAACCACATTGTTCACAGAGGATTGGCAGGTAGTTGTCTGATTTCTCTGGCCTACATTAATCTAATCTTGATATTTAACATGTTCTGTTTGTGGCATTTCAAAAACCTTTGTTTTATGATTGCTTGCTTAATGTGCATTTCTGTACAAATGCTGTCGATTCCCTTGTCTTGTGTAATATGAGGCTTATTAAAGAAGCTTGACACTAAGGCTTTAATCCATAGCTCTTCATTATTCATTCAGCAATACACCTTGGAAAGCCTACACTGTAAATGTTCTTTACATGGTGGTGAAGAAGTTACAGGACAGGCTGATCCCTTCTCTAATTTGTTTTATAGTCTAGTGGGAAAAAAAAAGAGTCACTGAAGTAGTGAACATAAGAAAGGTAAGAATGTTTATTTCTTGTCATAAAGTTTCCTTTAATCACATGAGAATTATGTGATATTGAAAAGATAGTTTACTGTGTAGTTAAACTTTATACAAATACAATATTATATTATAACTTACTATAATATTATATATAATATAATATAATATATAGTAAGTGTTCAGGAAGAATAGCATCAAAAGAGAATATAAAAATATCTGAGATTGACTCACTTCTTTGGCTTTACTTGTGAGATCTTTCTATAAAACATCTCTGAATTTTTGTTTTCTCAGTATGACATTAACTAACTTTTGCTTATTAATCTCTGAAGTCAATGAGAATACATACAGAGAGGTTAAAGTTAAATAATTGGTATGGTACAAATGTGTTCCTCTAAAACCTAATCTCTGGAAATTATTTGATGGTGAAACCTCTAGAAGGTGATTAGGTCATAAAGGTGAAGCCCTTATGAATAAGATTAGTCTCCTTATAAGAGGCCTGAGAGATCTCTTGCTCCTAAAGGTATTTGCAGAGACAGCACAATGATACAACCAATGAATCAGAAAGTATGGTGCATAGGTCAAATGAGACAGTGTCTTAGTTTTAGACTCCATAGTCTCATTAAACATAATAAATAATTTTCTACTCTTAACTACTCAACTATTAACTACTCTTTTAATGATTTTTTGTTGTTATAATAGCCAAAGGCTAAGGTAATATGACAGTAAACAAAAGATATTTAAAAATCATTGCCTATTTAAAAATTAAATTAAACTGAACTTACTTCTTTCTCTCTTTAATGTCGGCTATCATGCAGACTTTCCTGAATTTATACATGCAAATATATTTCAGAGTTGTGAAGAGTCACTATACATTTTTGAAATAGAAAGTAAAATCCTGAAGCTAAAAAGAGGCTTAGAGATTGTTTAATCCAACTTTTCTTGATGCTTAAAATCTTACCCACAATTTTCACACAACATCCACAATTTAGGCAAGGTAAAGTTTCAATGTTCCAGGAGGACTTGGAATTTAAGTTGACTTTGTCAACTGTCCTAAAACTGTCTTTGTATTTAGAGCCAGAATGTCCCCTGGAGTTTCTGCCATGTGGATCCAAATTAAAAAGCATAAGAGGGATCCATAGCTCCAGATACATATGTAGCAGAGGATGGCCTTGCCTAACAGCAATAGGAGGGGAGGCCCATTGGTCCCGGGGAGGCTTGATGCCCCAGCATAGGGGGATGCTGGAGTGGTGGAGTGGGAGACTGTGAGTAGGTGGGGGAGCAATTCATAAAGACAAAGGGGGGGCAGATGTGTGATTAGGGGTTGAGTAGGTGGAGGGGTAATTGGGAATTGGGATATCATCTGAGATATAAATGAATGGACTACTTAGTAGAAAGAAAGAAAGAGAAAGGAAGAAAGGAAGAAAAGGAGAAAGAAAGAGAAGAGAGAGAGAAAGAGAGAGAGAGAGAGAGAGAAAGAGAAAAGTAAAAAAAGTGTAAGAATTTCTGTCTAGCTGTGTGTTTTCCGAGTTGTTGATGTAGAGGCAATGACTTGATTATAAGCATCAAATAGTCATGATAGGTTTAGTGATGCTCTGATTGGTGCGTGGAAAATCCAGTAAGGAAAAAAAATCATCTTCTGCTTTGTGCATAGAAAATACATTAAGAAAAATGCCATTTCCCAGGTTTTAGAAAAGTACTTTGGGTAAAGAGCACACTATTGTTTTCATGAACTCAGTCAAATTCTTTTCCTCCTTCTTATTTTTTTCAAAGTTTTATTCCCACTAGTTTACCTCTAATGGCCTGTGGATTTCTTTCCTATGAGGAACTAAATTTTTCTTTAATTCTATTTTTGATTATATCAATATCAAAATGAACACAAAATTGATGGAAGCATCCACATATTAAAGTTTCGATTATTTCTATCCTGTATCCTCTTTTATAGTGGAACTACAAAGATATAGCACACCATACTTTGAAAAAGTAGCTTGTAGTGTTGTGTTGCAGTGTCTTATGAACTTTATTCTTATCCAGGTAGTACATACATGTTCCCCTTGTAACATTTTTTGTTTGTTTGTTTTTTGAGACAAGGTGTCTCTGTGTAGCCCTGGCTGTCCTGGAACTCACTCTGTAGACCAGGTTGGCCTCCAACTCAGAAATCTGCCTGCTTCTGCCTCCCAAGTGCTGGGATTAAAGGTATGCCACCAATGCTCAGCTTCCTTGTAACATTCTAATCAAATTCCTCACTCCAACATCACTTCCTATAGTCTCATGTGGATTTTTGTTGGCAGTTAAGAAATTTCCAAACTCACTTCTCAAAAGATTGCAGTTATTATCAGTTTAATTCATATTCTTGTGAAAACTATTAACTTTTTTTAACATATTGATGTGTGTGTGTGTGTGTGTGTGTGTGTGTGTGTGTGTGTGTGTGTTCTTCCCTGGGGAAGAGTATTTCTACACTTCTCAACATTTCTTAGCTTCCTATAGTCCTCTGTATGGGGTTTAGAGCTTAAGTGCTTTTTCTGATCCACTCTGAGATATCTATTGTTACCCATATTCAGCTCATGTTTAGACAGTCATGTTGGTGAGACTTTATGGGTGTAACTCTTGGTATCACTAGAAAATTACCTGATCCTCCTATTCCTCATATTTTTGCAGTCATTCTACTTCCTCTTCTCTAATATTTCCTCTGAGCCTTATGCGCAGGAATTGTTTTCTAGGTGTAGCATGCTAACTATATTTTTATTCATTGTAGTTATCTAGAGTGGACTCTGTCTGTTGTAATGAAAAGTTTCTTTGATTATAGGCAAATACTTTCCTGTGGATACAAGGGCAAATATTTAGAGTATAATTAAGGATTATACTGCTTCAATAAGATGGTTGTTATAGGTTTTTTATTGAACATCCATGTCTTCAGTAGCCCTGGGAAGTTGGCTTTATTTTCAGTATTACTCATTGTTTCGCTTCTGTTGATTGATTTTAAGTTCAGCTAGAAAGCTGTTGGTTACTGCCAAGGTATGTATGTCACTACTACACCCTTAGAGTTATTAAACCATACTGGCAACAAGCTGGGTAGAACTGCTGGTTGCTTTTTTCCTTTGGAATTTACATGACATTATCAAATTCCATGGAAGCTAGTTATCATGGTGGAGATTTTCAGGTTAGTTCCAGCTTAGGGGCTTCTGGGCCATGTATCTGAAGTATGTGGTGTCTTTGTCTTCAGTAGTACAGGGCTGACTTAAAATGCAACATTTCTATGATGTAAATGGAGGCTGGTTATAGATGAACATTTTATCCTAAAGCTTTATACAAAAAGAAGAAGACTAGAAAAACTACAAAGAATGATCATTTTTCTTTTCCAAACCCTGAATTTGTTTTCTAGAACAAGCTTACAAGTGTCAAGTTAGGAAATACAGATCAGTTTCATGAGGTCCCTTTTATTAATTTTTGATCTTAGTGCTATTGATAGTCTGTTCCAGAATTTGTCTCCTTTGCCAATGCTTTCAATACAGTTCCCCACTTTCTCTTCTATTAGATTTAGTGTGTTCAGTTTTATTTTGATGTCTTTGATCCACTTGGATTTCAGTTTTGTGCAGGGTGATAGATATGTTTCTATTTGCATTTTTATATGTAATCCTTCTACATTTCAATTCTTTTGCATATGTACAGTTAGTCCAGCACTATTTGTTGAAGATGTGTTCCTTTTTCCATTGCATGGTTTTGACTTCTTTGTCAAATATCAAATGTCCATAGGTGTGAGTTTATTTCTGGATCTTTGATTTCATTCATCAACTTTTCTGTTTTTATGTCAATACCATCTTGATTGTATTACTATGACTCTGTAGTACATCCTGAAATTAGGGATGGTGATTCCTATAGAATTCTTTTATTGTACGGGATTGTTTTGATTATCCTGCATTTTTGTTTTTCCATATGAAGTTGAGAATTGCTCGTTCAAGGTCTGTAAAAAAATGTGTTGAAATTCTGATGGTGATTACATCACATTTGTAGATTGCTTTTGGTAAGATGTCATTTTCACTATGTTAATCCTATTGATTCATATGCATGATGAGGCCAGCAAACCCTGTGCATGTCGACCTAGGCTTCTCAAGTGTCATGGAGTTTATGCCTGTAAATTGACTTTTGCTTAGAACATGGTTCGTGAAATTTTAATGTTTGTTCAGGTCCACATTTTAGCCACATTAGTCATTATTGTAGTTCACAGAGTTCACAGATGAGCAAGATTGATTACTCTTTATCCTATATAGAGGTAATTATTCATCCATGTTCATGTCTGCTCTATTCACAAATAGCCAGAAATGTAAATAGTCCAAATAGTCCAGATGTCTTTCAGCTGAAAATGACTCATAAAAATGTGGTCTATTTACACCGAGGAATATTGTCTAGTTGTTAAGAAAAATGGAATCATAAAGTTTGCAGCTAAATTGATAGAACTGGAAGTGATCATTCTGAGTGAGGTAGCCCTGACTCAGACAAACTTCACATCTTTCCCATATGTGGATGCTAGCTTTGAGTCTTTACACATGTATGCTTAATTTTGAATATCCATAGAGGCCAGAACTAGTAAGAGTGACAGTTTTTCAAGAGAACTAAGAATGAGAGTGATACAAAAGATGTATGGAAAATAATATAGCAAAAAGTATACCTGTGATATGGGATGGGAAGCTGGTATAGGGCAAGAGTATGAAGAAGAATAACTAATACTAACAACCTTTTAAAAAGTCATATTGAAGCCTACTACTGTAGAAGCATATATACATATACACATATATACATGTAGATAATAATTCATACATATATACATACACATATATATGTGTATATAAATGTATATATAAATGCTTTGAGTTGCCTTCAGCAACATTTAGTCTCTAACTGAATGTCTCAAAATCACTGACCAGAAGAAATGTTTCTGAAGGCCTAGAGCATGTAGAAATCTCTTTAATTTATGGTACAACTACACTGGAGAACTGGGCTATTGAATAGAACTTTATTATCTGGGTATCTCTTTACTTTCCATTCATCTATAGTAAATAAAATATGTGCCTGCAGGAAAGCCCATGATTGAGCAAGGCAGGTTGAATTCGAAGATTCACAGACACATGGAACATATTCATCAAAAAACTGAATGAATAGCAAATCACGGAATATATATACTTCAAAATATTACTGTTCAATAAAAATGAGTGGCTATATATGAAGCAATTTTGGATGCATCTCAAAATAAGTATATAGGATGAAATCAGTCCAGTAAAAGAGGATGCAAATGTATGCGCTTAGTAGGTGCTTAGATTCTGCAAGTCCAATATATTAAGATTAATTTCTATTGAGAGAATACATGGTTATGGAGACCAGGGAGAAAAGGAAGAGATATTACAAATGAACACAGGAAACAACCTTCTGTGATGCATTTCTCCATTGTCTTGGCTCATTGGCACGTGTGTGTGTTTACAAGCATTAACATATACCTACTTTGACACATTGACTGAATTATACTTCACCAATATCATACTTTTCAAAGGGAAACGTGCTGTTCTTGGGCAAGTACAGAGTGAACTCAATCTCTCCAGACATTTTATGTTAGGCTAAATGAGATCCTTCTGGAAGGCAAATAGAACAGTGGAATAAAATAGAAATTCCAGAAAAAGACCCAAGCATATGTGGAGTCTTCATTTTTTTTTTAAAAGGTGTTACTCTGAAACTGAGGAAGGAAAATATTTTTTATTATATCTCACTTGGCCATTTTATACTCATAAGAATGGAAAGAAAATTTGGCTTTAACCTTGTGTCATAGCAGAAATTATCTTTTCTGTCACCAATAAATCAAAATATATAATTTAAAAGAGTAAAGTATGTGGAGAACAGGTAAGGAGAATTATCCATGGGATGAAATAATTTATATAAAAATTGCTAGTAACTACTATATCAGTGAATTTGGCCATAAGATTATTCATCAAAAAAATGGACAAATGAAAATCTAAGGTAGGTTTGTCAACAAATAAATGGAGACATTTGAAAATGTTCCCACATCTAAATGACTAAAATGGCTAAATGTCTAGCAAACGTCGAGAATGAGTAGGAAAAGTAGGGTTGAAGAGACAAGGAAATATTGAAAATATGGTCAAGTTCATTGGTAATCAGGAAAATGGAAAACGAACCCACTCTGTGATGCTCTGATGCATCCCAGGAATGACTGCAGTAAAACAGCTTGATGCCAGCAGAAGGCTCAGGTGCTGCTGGTGTGCTCCAAATGAATATTAGCACTTTGAGAAACCATTTGACATGGGTACAAAAATTGTTAACGTCCACCCTGCAGTCTATGCATGCTGAAGCATACATACCAACCAGTGCGAGGCTCAACCAGTGCTGGCAAATGAAAACCTGTTGTCAAATTTTCAGAAACTTACAACTGAATTCTTAGACCAGATAGTTTGAGATAGGTTGTGCTGAAAGTATTTACATCAGCAGGTAGACAAACTCAGTACATGGCAGAATAGAAGGGTGATTTCATCCACCAGTGATAATCTTTGTGATTGCTGTTGAATATCAAAAGTAATCTCCAGTTGGGAACTGCCTATATATCCATGTAAGAGTCAAATAATAAATAATTTGTAGGATAAGCATATATTAAGTATATGTTTTT
>JADRCC010568919.1:0-11515 GCA_019843855.1 Hylomyscus alleni
ATATAATATGATATATTATATAATTATATCATATTATAATTATAATAAATATTATATTACATTACTTGATAAATGTCATTGTGGGGGCTTGAGAGATGGCTCACTGTGAGAGCATGTTTCACTGTGCATGTTCGTGCCTGCCTTTAGTCCCAGCACTCAGGAGGCAGAGATAGGGGGATCTCAGTAAGTTCATGGCTAATCTGATGACCATAGTGAGTTTCATAGTTGTCATACATAGTATGACTCCATTAATAGTAATAACAACAACAGCAACAGCAACAACAGGAAGAAACAAATAAAGAAGACAGACAGACAGACAGACAGACAGACAGACAGACAGAAAGTGTAAAAGAGTGCCAGCTGTTCATTTCTAGCATCCAGGTCAGTTGACTCACAACTATCTGTAACTTCTTTAGGGGTTGACTGAACACCCTCTTCAGGCACCTGCACACACATGTGAACATAACACACACATAGATACATGCAAGTACATTCAAACATAACTAAGTTTTAAAAGGTGCACTTGTGTTTATTCTATAAAACACGGGCACATTACATGTATAGCAAGAGTACAAGAAGTCAAGGCAATACTGTATAGTTCCCAGGTAGCTGTCTCAGGACCAGTTCCCAAATGATCGACCTAGGGCTGGGTGGAGGGCTTCCCAGAAATGCAAGGAAGGAAATTTAGTGGCTTCTTTCCATTTCTCTGGTAACTGTCACTCTTCCTTGGGGGAACTATGTGTCCCCTCTTCCATTTCATGAGCGCCAGACTTGACCAGTTCTCCTTCTCCAAGCCTTAGTGACTGGATTAATGATGGGCAGGAGATTCACCATCCCCCAAGCAGAATCTTCTATTGACGTTTTAATATATGCATGCTGGGAGACATAGTAATTTTTTCTCCTCTAAGGTGACCAGAGATCTGGATCTGTCACAATCGACAAAGTGCAGCGATGAGTTGAGGGAGGGGAGAAGAGGGAAGCACCCTATTAGGTTTCGATTATACCTGAGCTTTCCAGTTGGGTAAACCAATACGTCCCAACTTTTGGCTTGTGCCAGAGTTGACTTTTCCTTCCTTGCAGCCTCAAATAACATGAGATCGAGCCGTTATGGGAAGAGAATAACAAACAAGCTCGCATTAAAGGTGTGCACATGTAGAGATAATGTTTACACACTCTGTGTGAAGATGTGTCTCTGTCCTTCCTTGCCTGCCTAAGGCACCTTCTGATTGGTCAAAATAAAAAGTCTATATGGTAGGGAGTTGGAGAGATGGCTCAGCGGTTAAGAGTACTGACTGCTCTTCTGAAGGTCCTGAGTTCAAATCCCAGCAACCATATGATCTGACGCCCTCTTCTGGTGTGTCTGAAGATAGCTACAGTGTACTTATAGATAATAATAAATAAATCTTAAAAAAAAAAAAGGCCGCAGGGCAGTGGTGGCCCACGCCTTTAATCCCCGCACTTGGGAGGCAGAGGCAGAGGCAGGTGGATTTCTGAGTTCAAGGCCAGCCTGGTCTACAGAGTGAGTACCGGTCAGCCAGGGCTATACAGAGAAACCCTGTCTCAAAAACAAAACAAAACAAAACAAAACAAAACAAAACAAAACAAAAGGCCTGTGGTAGAATAGAAGGTGGGACATCCGTTGGAGAGAGTGAGAGCGACTCTTTGGGAAGGAGTCAGGCTTGGGAAGATTCTCTTGGAGAAAGTCAGACCTATGAAAATGAAGAGAGGTAACCAGCCATGGGACAAAAGTTAGATTAGCATTATCTAAATGGGATAATTGAATTAGGAGCTAGTTGGAGAGCAAGCCTAAGCTAAGGCTGTAAGCACTGCATGAAAAAAATAAGCCTTCGTGTCTTATTTATATGCCTGTAGACATAGAAAAGGTCCAAATGGATACATACATCACCACTGCCCAGCACATTTTTTTAAAATGTGGTCACGAATGTCATGACAAGTGTGCTGTGCAGGCGTCATACTTTGTGGCATGAGTTTTCTCCATTTACTGTCATGTCTGTTGTAGGGATCTAACACAGGCCAACCAGGCCGGAGGGCAGGCGCTTTACCTCTGAGCCGCTGGCTTTTCTGAGGGTAATTACCCCCTGAGTCATCTCTCCAGCACCCCCTTTAAAAGCAATGTACTCATTAACGGAACCTGGTGTTACCTCTCATGAGCTTTCCCCGTTTCCCAAATGGCTGACTAAGTAAGTCTTCATAGGGTCCATGAAAACAGTCTGTGGGTGCTATGCCTCCTACCCCCACTGTTACTGTGTTTCTGTAAACGAAGACTTTAGAAGACCACAGAACTCTCCCTGTGTTTCTCATCAAGAGACACAGCATCCGGCTGCCTCCTTCCAGCTACGATGAAGCTGACCAGCGAATTCTAGTAAAAGCTGCTGTTGTTGCTTTGTATGCCCTCTTGAGGACTCCAGCTTTCGTCCACGGGGGCTGGGCTGGTGGGCAAATCTAATTCACAGGCCAGATTGCACTTAGAGTCACCCTGCCTTTGGGACTAGGCAGGCTTTGTTAGCAGGCCAAGCTTGTGTCTGACCTTTGAGAGCTTCCCTTGGGTAACAGAATTTCCCAGGGAGCTACTCAGCTCCCCACCCCCACCACCAGGCGAATAAGGTTCCTGCTGGCTCATCCCTTCAGTCTGTCAGAGGAGGCCAGGTCTTTGAATGAAGTGAGGACCGTCTGAAGGGATTTGTCAAGATGTGTGATATTAGATTTCCTTAGCAGGAATGCCTGTCACTTTGCTATTTTCTGGTGGAAAAAAAAATTCCACAGATAGTATTGAAAATATATAAAATCAAAGGGAGAAAGAAGGCAATTTCACATGAAAATATGAAGCAATAGGAACTTGTAACTGCGTGAGCTAAGGGGACCTTCCCTTCTTTTCATAGTCTTGGATTAGACAGTGTGCCCTTTGAACTGGATAATTTGATTATGTCATCAGTTCTCTTGGGCAATTCAGGTTTGTCCTTTAGATTTTTATGAATCTCCCCAAGATCATCTGAAGATAACAGTGTCTCCTTCAGACTTTAAAAAAAGACCTGTGCAGAAGTGAGATTATGGTCAACTTTAAATATAAGATTATTTTATGTGGACCGGTTGATGAACATGGTAATGTAGTTTAGATTTCCTTTTATTCAACTGATGAAGATCTCTACTTGAGTGACTAAGAGTCATGCATATACTCTTGTATTTGATGATTTAATTTTTTTTAAATTTTAGGTTTATTTCAGTTTTATTTTTGGTTAACAAATAACAATTGTATATGCTTATCAGGTATAATGTGGTGTTCTGATGCATGGATTTTGAAATTCAAGGTTTTACTTTGTAAAAATGTAGTTAAGCTGTTACAAAAACACATGAAAATTATACTCATTTAGGGGCATTGTGTAATTTTTCCATGTAACATTTATGTCAGGCTGAATTAATTTTTTTCATTTCTTTATTGTGATGACTCTTTACAGTTTTCTCCTCTAGTCCTTCAAAATGGGCAGTACGTTCTTATCTAGAGTCACCCCATACGAGGGCACACCCCAGTTTCTTGCTCTGTGGTACCCATTATTACGCATGATGGAAACTCTCTGCAGGATTCAGGCACTCTGAAACAGATGCTTTTCTCAGCCTTCGTCCCCCACTTCCCACCTCTTGTTCAGGGATGTTTCATCTCTGTGTCTGCCCTCAGGGTCTTGTTCTGCATCTGGCAAGGGTCTGACCCTCTTCTTGGCCTGATTTCCACATTCGGGAAGGTCTCCTTTCCCATGAGTCATTTGTTCTGCTCATGGTGCTATGAGGCTTAGAGAGGTGTTAGTGAGTATTTTACATATATTTTTTTGCGCATTGTTCATAAAAGTGGGTTTTTCTGTATTTATTTATTCCATCTTGGGCCCTTTTGCCTTTTCTCTCCTCTTCCCTGAGAGCTGAGGCTGAGGAACACCCCCGAGGGAACTCTGCTAATCTATTGTTGTTTCTACAACTCCGAGCTGGGGCCTGGCTCATGGCAGGTGTCCGGTGAGTTTTACTGAATAAGTTAATGAGTGAAAATGGACTCTGGGAATTTCCTCCCTGTTTCCAACCTCAAGTCCCCTAAATAGGGCACCCTTGTTCAGGCTGTTCTTAATGAAATTCTAAATATCGATGACAGCTTACTTTATTTTTCTTAGGTAAAGTCTCAGTTAGATTTAAATCACTAAATTCAATGTAGAGGTCAAATGAGTGTCAGCTTGGTTGGCTCAGAAAATAATGGCCAGGATTAAAACTAAGGACAACCTCACTGCATTCATTTCCTGTAGCTAAGGTCGCAAGTTGCCACAGTTGGGTGGCTCACAACAGAGATCCATTACCTCACAGTGCAGGGGGCTACAATCCCAAAATCAGTTTCTGTAGCCTAAAGTGAAGATATGGTTGGGATCCATGTCCTATGAGGCTTTGTGATGGAGTCCGCAGCTGGTTGACTGCTAGCATTGCTTGGTAAACACTTCTAGAATATTTACTCATCACTGGGCAGTAGTGGCGCACGCCTTTAATCCCAGCACTTGGGAGGCAGAGGCAGGCGGATTTCTGAGTTCGAGGCCAGCCTGGTCTACAGAGTGAGTTCCAGGACAGCCAGGGCTACACAGAGAAACCCTGTCTCGAAAAACCAAAAAAAAAAAAAAGAATATTTTCTAATCATAAATAATTGGACACTAGAGAGGTGGAGAGATGGCTGGGTGGTTGAGAGCACTGGCTGCTCTTCCAGAGGGCCCCGGTTTGATTCCCAGTACCCACATGGCAGCTCACAACCATCTATAATCTAACTCCAGTTCCAGGGGATCCTAGGCCCTCTTCTGGCCTGCACTGAGACCAGTCACACAGGTGGCACACAGATGTACATGTAGGCAAAAGGCCCATACATATTAAAGTAAGGAAAAATAAGAGAGTGGCCAGTAAGGATGGAAAACTTACTGATTTATTTAATTATCACTGCTGTGGACGTAACCCGCGTTCTCATACCTGTTAGGCATAGTCTCTACCTCTGGGCCTTTCCCTAGCCACTGGAATATAAACATTTACAACAGAACATGCCACTGTAGTTTACTGCTTGTAGCAGACACAGTAGGCATCTGTAGGCTAGCAGACACCCAGCTGCCAGCCTGTCCTCTGAGACAAAGTACGGAGGTTGAGATTAGAGTGGGCGGAGTTACCTAAGTTCCCACAGCTGCCTCGTGAAACAGAAAGTTATCTGTTTCCACCTCATTTTCAGTGCTGGAATCAAAAGGAAGCCTCATAGATACTGAGCGTGTGTTTTACTGTGCTCACCCCCCTTTCTCTCCCTTCTTACTCTCCCTCCTTCTGTCCCTCTCTCCTCTACCCCTCCCTTCCACTGTCTTCCTTTTCCTCCCCCTCTGCTAATTTCCTTTAAATAATTTTTACTACATTTTAGTCTCTCTCTCTCTCTCTCTCTCTCTCTCTCTCTCTCTCTCTGTCTCCTTCTCTCGCTCTTGCTCTCATGCGCCCTCTCGGCGCGCGCACGCGTAGCTGAGCTTGTGCAAAGGTGTGCTATGGAGGCCAGAGGACAAGTTCTCTCTTTTCCTCGTGTGGGCTCTGGGGATCTGAGTCCTATCATTAGGGTTGGTGGCAAAAGCCTTTACTCACTGAATCATCTCACAGGTACTATGTGGGCGTCTGTTCTCTCCTTCCACTTTTATGTGGGTTTCTGGGAAATCAAACTCAGGCTCACAGGACAGGCACCTTTCCCGCTGAGCATCTCTGGCTGCTTGCTGAGTGTTGCAGGAGCACTCTGAGCACACCACGTGGTAAGGTTTAAACCTTGCACAGCTTGGTTGAGTAGAAAGGGCTTTCTACTTTGGTTGAGTAGAAAGTGCCAACCTTTCAGTTCGGATATGGAGTCTCAGAACTTAAGTAGCTTTGCCCGTGATTCATGCCAATAAGCATAGGCGCAAAAATTCAAAGCCAGTTTATCTGAATACCAAGCCTACCTTCTAGCTATTGGACTTACCCATCTTTCAGAAAAATATACATTGTTAGAAATATATTTGGTGGTGGTGGTGGGGGGGGGGCAGGAAGATGGCTCAGTTGTTAAGAGCTTAAGAGCATTGGTGTCTGCCCCAGAGGACTAGGATTCAATTTCCAGCATCCACATGGTGACTCACAACCATCTGTGACTCCAGTTCCAGGGGATCTGACGGCTTCTTCTGACCTCTGTGGGCACCAGACATACATGTGGTATAAAGACATACATGCAGGAAAAACCACCCATACATATACAATAAAATTAAATGAATAAATACACTTTGAAAAGTATACCTAACAAATGAAATTTGTATATGTTTATTGTAAGCTACAGGATATTTTGAAATATGTATGCCCACAGAAAGGCTCAATTGAGCTAATTAACATTATATGCATTACCTAAACAATTTATGACTTTGTGTATTTTATTAATAACTTTTGTTTTGTTTTGTTTTTCAAGATACAGTTTCTCTGTAGCCCTGGCTGTCCTGGAACTGGCTCTGTAGACCAGGCTGGCCTCGAACTCAGAGATCCACCTGCCTCTGCCTCCCAAGTGCTGAGATTAAAGGCGTGTGCCACCATGGCCTTTAAAATGTACTTTCTTTGTCATGTTGTAAATAAAACTCTTTGTAGTCACTATGTTTATACAATAAATGAAACTTTTTTTTTATGTTTCAAACACTAATTTC
This sequence comes from Hylomyscus alleni, assembly GCA_019843855.1. NCBI lineage: Eukaryota > Metazoa > Chordata > Mammalia > Rodentia > Muridae > Hylomyscus > Hylomyscus alleni. The sequence continues at coordinate 6,708 of JADRCC010568919.1, forward strand.
AAGTGTATGGCTTCATAGATTTCAAGATACACCATTATTTTACATTCTGATAACAATGACAAGCACTGTTCACTGTTAGGTGTGTCTCCATTTCTAAGATGTGAAGTGCAAGCTTTCAAGTCAGTAAAATCTAAAATCGTGGGATTGTGATTTTAATGTTATTCCTCTTCACGGAGTATAAATTAATTTCCCCTAATGGAAACAAGAACTGATACTGTATGCCCCACTTCAGTGGGTGGTGCCAACACTGTGGCTCCTCAGTAGGCCTGGCACATCCTCAGGGGTGAGCTCCAGAAGGCAGGACCATACATAATTTCCTACTTACTTGCAGGAATACTTGCAAGGTTGGATTTGTTGCTGCAGTTGGGCAACTCATTATTATTCCTGCCAATGGTCCCAGAAGCTTGGAAGCACCAAGCTGCCTAGAGCTACTTGGAAATAATAATAGAACAAGAGACTCGGGGAATAATGGATGAGACACTCTGAGACGTGCCGTACTGCCTGTCTGTGAGGTTGATTGTAGGACAGACACAGCTAGCTGTTCTGTCTCCACCATGATGGATAGGGCGGGGGCAAGAGCAACATCTTACGAGTTCTAGGAAATATCAGCCAAAAAATTATAGCTGAAAAAGGAAACCAAATCAGTCTAGCAGAATTATTCCAGGAGTGTAGAACATGGCCAGCAATAGACAATGACACTGAGCCTTGAGAAATGGCTGTGGAGAGGAGGGGAGAGGGAGAAAGGAAGAGCAGAATGTGAAGGAGAGGAGGGAGAGAAAGAGGAGGAGAAGGGCCAAGGAAGCCAAAGAACGACGGGAAGAGGCTTTCTTTTTCTTTTCTTTTCTTTTCTTTTTTAAGGCAGGATTTTTCTATGTAGCCCTGGCTGTCCTGGTATTAGCTCTTTAGACCAGGCTGGCCTCGAACTCAGAGATCTGTCTGCTTCTGCCTCTCAGTGCTGGGATTAAAGCAGCAGTTTTCAACGTGTGGGTTGTAAGCCCTTTGGGGGTCACCTATCAGATATCCTGTATATCAGATATTTTTATTACAATTCACAACAGTGGCAAAATTATAGTTATTAAGTAGTAACAAAATAATTTTATGGTTGAGGGACACCACTGTGTTGGAGGAACTGTATTAAAAGGTTACAGCATTAGGAAGGTTGAGAACCACTGGATTAAAAGCACGCACCACCACTGCCTAGCCAGATTTTTCTTTTGTTTGTCTGTCTGTCTGTCTTGCTTTTTGAGATAAGGATTCTCTCTATAGTCCTGGCTATACTGGAACTTGCTGTGTAGACCTGACTGGTCTCAAACTCACAGAGATCTACCTTGTCTCTACCTTCTAAATGCTGTGATTAAACCATACCCGGTTTGTCTTTTTTAAAAAAAAATGATGACTTTATTTTTATGTGCATTGGGATTTTTCCTGCATGTGTGTCTGTGTGAGAGTGTCAGATCCCCAGGAACTGGAGTTACAGACAGTTGTGAGCTACTTCTGTGGGTATTAGGAATTGAACCCAGGCCCTCCGAAAGAGCAGCCAGTGTTCTCAGTGATCAACCCACTTCTCTAGCCCCAGGAAGGGATTCTTAAAAGCAGTGATGGTCCTGGGGGAGCACATGCTATTGGATTCATTTGGTGACAGATTGTTGGGCCTGTTTAATGAACATGGTACCTATAAAAACAGAACACAATCTGAAAGTAGAGATCGCTCTTTTGCCCCTTTATTCTTTTGTTCTAAAGGAAGGGTGGAGTGCTCTGGCTGGGCAATGTTTCACAATGATAATTTTGTCTTAGGGTCTTCTCCCGTACACGCGTGCATGCATGTGTGCGTGTGTGTATGCAGATGTATGCATGCCCTAATGTGCTTGTGGAGGTCAGAGCGTAACTGTGGGAGTTCTCAGTTCTTTTCCTTTTATCTCATGAGTTCTAGGGATCAGGGGGATGAACCTAAGTCCTCAGACTTGCTGCCGAGAGTCCTTACCTGCAGAGCCATCTCTCCAGCACATGAATATTGCACACACCCATGCGCGCACAGGAGAAGACCCTAAGACAAGACAATTTATTCTTGAATGTTCTCACTGTATAGTTGGTTGAATTTGTGCATGAAGAGCCCAGGAAGTCAGAGGCTAGCTATATGTCTCCCTAGTTCAATACTCAAAGCTATTGTAACTACCAACTCAGTTTTTCTAATGGAATTATAAAAATGGGTATCTCACAAGTTCATGTCAACTGTGCATTATTTTCTCTGTCGAGGGCCAGTGAAAGGAGTTTCCTTACTCCCTGGTCTGTCTGAATTCAAGCAGCCTGGCTGTGTGCCTTTCTAATCTCCAGGTGGATATCTTTGTTCCCACCTGGTCTGCTTAGCTGCTCTCCGGGGACTACAGCCATGTCTGTGTACCTTTCTTCTCTGAGCTATGACTTGAACATCTTTGTAGCGCAGATACCCAGTGCCGCATGTCAGGGAATTCAGCTCAATAAACTGAAAAATCAGTTCACTGAGAGTTTAGCACTCCCTGCTTTCTCTTGCTGTTCAAAGTAATACTGCGTGCAGGTCAGGGAGCAACTGTCATGTTTCATCTTAAACCTTCTCCCAAGAGTCACACTGGGGCTTCTGAGCATGGTGTATAGCTGGGGGCATTCTTAGCTGTTTCAGAGGACAAGATACAGCCTGTCTAACTTGCCAGGGCCTCATGGAACAGATGCCTGATCACATCTGGGTATGTATAAGGCTGGCTTCATGTACGCGTAAGTTGCACATATCTTTTTTCATATTGAGATTTTGGAGCTATTTCTTGTTTTTCCAGAAGCTCTAGCAATTAGCCTTGTGGGAACTAGCAATAAATGTTAACTGGTGGCAAGATGGTCAAATATTTTCTATATTGTTGTTATTGTCTACAGTGGGCAGATATTGTTTATGAAGATGGGAGGGTGCCTTAGGGTTTTACTGCTGTGAACAGACACTGTGACAAAGGGAACTCTTATAAAAGACAACATTTAACTGGGTTCAGAGGTTCAGAGGTTCAGTTCATTATCATCAGGGATGGAACATGGCAGCATCCAGGGCCAGCTTTCTACATCTTGATCCAAAGGAGAAGACTGACGTTCAGGAAGCTAGGAGAAGGGTCCCAAAGTCCACCCCCAAAGAGACATACTCCTTCCAACAAGGCCACACCTACTCTGTCAAGGCCACACCTCCTAATAGTGCTACTCCCTGGGCCAAGCATATTCAAACCACCACAGTGGGGGTTTAATTGTCTTTAAAGGCTCTGTTCTCTTGTGTGGGGCTTGGTAGAATGATAATGTTATCTTCCTTGAAGGTTACCAGGAAGTATCTATTGTTCATAACCTTGCCTTTCAGCTAAGAGTAACATTGTCATTCTCAGATAGATTGTATTTTTTTCTTGGCAATGGGAAGGTGTCTGCCCTCCCAGTCTAGAAATGACTGGGTGCCTTTTCTTTCTTTGGCAAATGTTACATCAGTCTTGGTTTTCTTTATTTGATAAAAAAAAGTAGTGAAAGGGAGAAAAATGATAATGATTACCACACCTGATGGGTAGGTATTTTTATAGCAATCTTACACTTGAAAATAATTTTAGAATACATTAGAAAGCTGTAACAGAAAAAAAATATACCAAAAAGGGAAGAAGAGAATTATTGCAAGAAAATGTAAAATGCTATAATTGCCTTAAGAGAAAATTCCAAAGTGTAATTTAATAAGTCAGTAGCAAGTTGTTTTTGTAACTTAGGAAAAAAATGTAATATATTCCACTACTGAAAATAGCTCACAGGAACTTAACAAAGGACATGGAAACTGTCCCCACACTCATTTACATACTATCACACTGCTCTGATTCTGATACCTACTTAATACCTATTTATTTCAATCTTAACACAGTTTCATTAAATTCAGAAAACAAATTATACTAACATAGTAGTGGTAATTTTTATTGTATAAGGCAGGCGTGTGTGTGTGTGTGTGTGTGTGTGTGTGTGTGTGTAGTGTGTGTGTGTGATAGGGTCTTCATATGTATGAGAGATTGTCCTCAAATCTGCAATCCTCATGTCTCAGCCTTTTGAACGCTGGGGTTATTACAGTCGTGAACCACATATTTAGTTTAATTCTTGTTTTTTTGTTTTTTTTCAGAGGCAGGGTTTCTCTATGTAGCCCTGGCTGTCCTGGAACTCACTCTGTAGACCAGGCTGACCTCGAACTCACAAATCTGCCTGCCTCTACCCAACAAGTGCTGAGATTAAAGGCGTGCACCATCCAGCTTTAGTTTAATTCTTATATCTTGATGATGATTTGGAACAAATGTTTATCGAGTATAGCAATAATCTGGGCACCTTGTTTAAGAGGGGGGGAAAGGAAAAGAAAAAAGAAAGAGGAGGAGTTGGCAAGAAGACTCAGGAAGTAAGGGGCTCACCGTGGTGCTGGATGACCTGCCTTTAATTCCTGGGATGCACACGGTGGAAGGGGAGGCCAGACCCACTTCTTGTCTTTTTAAATGTTTTTGCAAGTTTGGCTTTTTTCACATTATTAAAAAACACATTAAGTAGGGGAAGTAATAACAACAACAAAACCCAGGCAGAGCCTGCTAGCTGTCTCCAGTGCACTGTTCTTCCTCAGCGTTAGGCTGAGCGTAGGTATCTCGGGTCGACTTCCTTCACTCTTCCGTCCTGAGGCAGGCGTGGTCATGAAGTGAATTCCCTTGTATCCCCTCTCCTCACCTGTAGTCCTGCTCACAGTTACAACAGTAACGTCTCCTCTCTTCCTGCCCTGTGAAAGCTCCTCTCTTCCTGCCCTGTGA
>JADRCC010568920.1:0-14935 GCA_019843855.1 Hylomyscus alleni
GGCCCAGCATTAGCCAGGGTCTGATGCTCGCCTGGCCTCCAGCCTGTCCTTCAAGCTTCACCAGCTCCACTTGCTCCTGGCCTCAATTTCTTCATCTGTGAAGCTGGGCAAACGTGTGCTCAGATCTCCAGTGCATTCAAGTCTGGGCTGTGTGACTCAAGGCCAGGGCCTTTCTGTCTCTGGTCCAGAGTGGGGATGTTGTGCGCCTTCTCAGGGTCAAGGCAGGTCAAGGTCACCCACTGACTAATTTGACTCCCGTCTTGTCTATCCCTCAAGCCTTGCATGAAGAGCTGCAGTGCCGTTGAACCTCATGGTACCCACAGGGAGGCACCAGGCTTGGCTATGTGACCTTGCACAGAGCCCTTTGCTTCTCCAGCCTCAGTCTTCCCGTCTGTACAGGGGGTGTGGGAAGGGCTGGATCCTAGCTCCCAGGCCTTGTCCTCCGATCTTCCTTCCCTCAAACCTCCAACCTTCTCCGTTTCCCCTTTCGTTGCTTTGGATGCGAGGTCTCTGGCTGCCCCCTTGACCCCATTCCCAGTGTCCCCAGCACTGCCTGGCTCTCTCGCTCTCTCCCTCCGCCCCCCTGCCACGGCCTCTCACCACCCCCATCTCTGCCTCTTCTCTCCTGTCGGGCTCTCGCTTGCTCCTCCCTCCTCTGTCTCTGGACCCCTGCTCCAGCCAGACCTGGTTCACATTCAGATGGCTGCAAAGGTACTTCTGCCCCTCCCCCTCCTGCCCAGGCCCAGAGCCCACGCTGCTGGGATGCCTCCTCCTTCCCGCCCTCCTCCCTCCTCCTTCCTTCCCTTCTTCCTGGGGCAGTTAGTGTAAAGGGTCCCGAGCACTTGGCCACCTCATTCTGTATGACTTGCTGTGTGACTTTGGGCACGGCCCAGTTCTCTCTGGCTTCACTTTCCACAGACAGGGCGAGGCTGCAGGAGGAGGCCTGTAGTTTTTGGTTAACGACTTTTAGGAGTGAGCTATGATTTGGGTCAGGGACAAGTACTGATGTTTGAAGGGATGGGCCTGAACGGCATTGGGGCTCTCATGGCTTGGGGAGACTTTGAAGGTCTAATGTGGCATCCATCTCGTGTAAACCCTGCTTCTCCCTTCTCCTGCCCAGACAGGGAGCTCGCTCCTTTGCTCTCTCCTAAGGCAGCCCTTCTGGACACTTCTGGACAGTTGAGTCTTGGGTGGATGGGCTCAGTTCTGCTGAGGTTTTAGGTGGCATCCCTCTGGGTCAGTATGTCAGGGAGGTGGAGGTTCCAGGCCAGTTCCTGCTGGCTTGCTGTGTACACAGGCTGGCCCAGCTTCCTTTGCTGCAGAGCCTGGCCATGCACCTGGGGAAGTCGGGGTTACCGACCCCGCTCCCGTGGTGACCTCATCCTTTGCTCCCTCCCTCCTGCTCAGAGAGGGAGACTGGTGGCTGGCACACTCGCTGAGCACGGGACAGACCGGTTACATCCCCAGCAACTACGTGGCGCCCTCTGACTCCATCCAGGCTGAGGAGTGAGTATGTTGTTCGGCTCCGGTCCGCTGCCACTGTCCCTCATGGGCCTGAGTGGGCAGCAGGCTGGCTACCCTGAGTCCCCAGTACCCAGGGCCAGCATTGTGGGCAGTGAACCCTGGCCGATAGACACAGTCTTGTCTCTCCCGCCCCAGGTGGTACTTTGGAAAGATCACTAGACGGGAATCAGAGCGGCTACTGCTCAATGCCGAGAACCCGAGAGGGACCTTCCTCGTGAGGGAGAGTGAGACCACGAAAGGTATGCCTGAGCATACCCGTGGCTGGCAGTGCTTGAGGTGGTGCTTGAGAAAGACTGGGTGATCCTGAGATGGTCGGGACACGCAAGCTGAGGCGTGACACAGCTGTAGATGTGTTCTCAGGATGGGGACAGAAGCAGTATGCCCGCCCCTCGGTTTCCCTTTTCTTTCCCAGGGGCCTCTCTGGCCTTGCCCTTCCCCCACAGACTGTCTCTGCTGTTTCTGCCCTTTCTCCTAGCCCATCACCATGGCAACCAAGCCAGGCTGCTTCCGGTGGGCCTGGGGCTCAGCGGGAGATGGAAAAGTGCAAGGTGCCCCGCTGTGTGCTGTGTACAGGGATGAGTGTGTGTGTGTGTGTGTGTGTGTGTGTGGTTGTGCTCACACACTATTGGGGTTCGCCAGTGCTGCTGGAGTGAAATGTGATGTGGTCCTCCTGGTTCCTGGGTTTTGGGGATATGGGCAGATGTGAGCATGTGGCCACTGGGTATAGGTATGCTGTCAGCCGAGCCCACTGTGGGCAGTGGCTTGTGGGCAGTCTGTAGAAAACATGACTTCCCTGGGTTGCTTTGAGACAGGTTAGGGTGGGTCCCAGGCCTAGTCCTCCCTGACTCAATCACGTGTTACTAGAAGATCATATTTACCTGACAGTGTCCAGTGGGGCTCCAGGGGTCTCCGTGGTGGGCAGTTCTCAGTGGGTCCTTCCACTCAGAACTGCCTACAACCTTGCAGGCTCCTGGACCTTGCACCTCGCCTCTTCCTGAGGCTCTCCAGGTTTCATTTAACAGGTTTCTTTCTGTTCAGGGCATTCTCACCTGCAGTTTTTCTAGGCTCCAGAGAGGCAGGACAGGGGCACGGCCCACAGGCCACACTCAGAATGTCCCTTCTGTCCTGGACTAATTACTCACATGTCCACAGCCAGCCACTACTCCTGTGTGCTCAGCTGGTCACCAGCAAGCAGAACAGGACAGGCACGGGAGTGGGCATACCCAGAGAAAGCAGTAGCCAGCATTTATGGAGTGCTTGCTGAGTACCGTGGGAATCTTCACTGTCGTCTCATTGTGTAGGGAGGAAACAGAGAGGGCAAGCAGCAGCCCTCAGGGTCACACAATTGTGAGCACATTGGGATTCAGATGTCTTACCCGGGCTGTGAGTTTGGCGGGAAGCATGTCTCTGCCATTGGGAGTTTTGTGCCTACATGACTGCCCTGGAGCCCGCTCCTCTTGGCACACGAGGGGCTGAAAGAGAGTGGGACTAACTCACTTCCTCAGGAAACAAGCACACTAGCAAGGTGCCTCGGGGGTCTCCTCCCTGCCTACCCACAGGTGCCTACTGCCTCTCCGTATCCGACTTCGACAACGCCAAGGGCCTAAATGTGAAACACTACAAGATCCGGAAGCTGGACAGCGGTGGGTTCTACATCACCTCCCGCACCCAGTTCAACAGCCTGCAGCAGCTCGTGGCTTACTACTCCAGTGAGTGTCCCCAGGGGAGCAGGGTGCTGCGGGGTGTGCCTCCTCACCCCTGTGCCTCTTCCCTCCCTGCCTCTCCTCCATTTCTTCCCTTCTCCCCTCTCTCCCTGCCCAGCCCCCCTCCTCTCTTTCCTCTGCAGCTGGCTGGTGAGGAGGGAGGGGGGGTCTGCCTTGAGCAAGCTAGAAGGGAGGGGCCAGAGGCTGGTGTTGATTGTTTCTGCAGCCCTAAGACTGGTCTGAACCGGTTCCTGGGAGAGAAGGAGGGGGAGGCTTCTTTGATAGAGAACGGCAGAGCGGGCTGGAGCTGGGCTGCAGGGCCGTGTGCAGTGATGGTGATGGGGTTGGTGTGGGTTTTCTGTGCACGGCTGTTTCAGGTGTAGCTACTTGAGCTGCCTCCTCGGCCTGGGCCTCAGCCTCTTTAGGACTAGCTGCCCCTCAGTGCTCTGGAGATCATTCGGTTCCCAGACCCAATCCTCCAGGGAACCTTAGGATACAGTCCCAAGGCCCCAAGCACAGGTGGCTGAAGGTTGCTCCATGCCTTCGCCTGCCAGGTCCTCCAACCGCACCTTCAGCTTCCCTCCTCTCTGCACCATTTCCAACCCCACAGCTGATCCTGTCTTGGGCTCTAGCACAGGTGATGTGCTGTATGGGGTGCCACCTAGTTACCCCCAAATCCCGGTCAGGAACCGCTTCCTCTGGAATGCCTGCCAGGGCTCCCAAGGATTCCGAAAGCCTGCTTGACTCCCCACTCCCAAACTATCCCCTGTTACATCTGTGTCCTGAGATCCTGCTAGGCGGCTGGGGTGGGGATGTGACCTCCCTTGGGCAGGCTCTCACACCTGTCCCTCACTGGTTTCCGATGTGACCGGTAACTAACTAAACCAATGAGTGATTTGAGCAGGTTACTTTTGTGCCCCAGGCCCCTGGGGAATAGAGGTGTACAGGAGGGTTGTCTGCCTGACCCCAGAGCTAATGTGCACATGATGCATAGGGCCTTACACACAGTACAGGGAGGCCAGCTTGCTGTGGGACCCTGTCTGAGCTCCCCATTCCCTGCCTCCACCCCCAGAACATGCTGATGGCCTCTGTCACCGCCTCACTACCGTGTGTCCCACATCCAAGCCTCAGACCCAGGGCCTGGCCAAGGATGCGTGGGAGATCCCCCGGGAGTCCCTGCGGCTGGAGGTCAAGCTGGGCCAGGGCTGCTTCGGAGAGGTGTGGATGGGTAAGGAACACACACGGCTGTCCCCACCCCAGCTGGACGCTCAGAGACCCTGAATCCCTCTCTTTAATTGTCTCTACCGAACAACCGGGCTCTGTTTTATTCTATTGTTGTACATTAACTGTACAAATTGTTACGTTTTCCTGTGACCCTTTCAAACCCACATGTAATGTACGTACTTTGCTCACCTTCAGCCCCTTACCCCATCCCCGATATGACTCACCCAGGGTCAGCACTGACGTGGGCACCTGACTCTTTATAGCCCATTGCTGCTGAAGACTAGGGCATCTGTGTACCAACCACTCGTGGGGACCGGGCACCATGAGTGAGTGTGGTCAGGTCTTACACCAAGTCTCAGCCTCCTGATGTGAACTAGGGCCAGATGCTAAGCTTCAAGATGCATCTGCATATTAGTTCAGAAAGAGACAGCGCTGTGTGGAGGGAGTAGTGGGAAATCAGTGTTCGGTTTTCTGTCTAATAACGCAGCCACTGAGAGGCCTCTGGGGCATTGAGCTGCCCTAGCCAAACCCAAGCTCCCCTGCCATCGGCTGCTCTCTGCCCACCCAGGACTAGAGGAGGGTCTGTGGGGCTGTATAGTGGCTATTGCCACTTCACTGTCTTCCTTTCAGAGGGTGCTAGAGAGGCTGGGCCAGAAGTCCTGGGTTGTGAGGAGGAAGGGCAGAGGGAGAAGCCAGAAGCCAGCTTTTTTTTTTTTTTTTTTTTTTTTTTTTTGGTTTTTTCGAGATAGGGTTTCTCTGTATAGCCCTGGCTGTCCTAGAACTCACTGTAGGCCAGGCTGGCCTCGAACTTAGGAGAAGCCAGCTTTTAAGCTGAGAGACCAAAAGGAGGGTTTGGGCAGAGCCGAGGCAAGCCTCAGCCTTGGTCCTTGTCAACCTCAACTGTGATTCTTGGAGTGTGGTGGGGATATGAGGGCTTCCCACCTTGCCCTGGAGCTCTGCACAGACCAGCAACCACCAGGAATCAGCCCATCAGGCCTAACTCGAGATGGCTAGATTGCCGACCCAGTCTACCCTCTGACCCCGTCCCTGTGACAAGGAGGTCTCCCAAGCGGGTCTGTCAGCTCCCCGACTAATGTAGCACAGGCGCTGAGCTGACCTCTTGTCCCCAGTGGCCCCAGACACAGCCCCCCTACCCCTGCTCCTCTGCCCCATGTTCTGGTTGCTGGTGCCTGGAGTGCTGGCTGCCCATCCAGCTGTTCTGTTTCTTGGCAGCATTTCTAATCAACTCTAATCAATCAACATCCCAAAGCAGTCACTGTTTGTGAGCAGGCTCCGACACTCACTTCACAGCCCTGGGAGGGGTGGCCCTCCATTTCTAAGTGGGGATGGAGAGTCTCAGCATGGTGTCTGGCCTTGCCGGAGCTTATGCCATGGGTTCAGAGGCAGGGGTTGAGACAGGCACCCATGTGGGCTCGCCTAGGTGGCCCCAGTGCAACAGAATGGTGGCCTGAGCTGATGTTGCTATGTCCCTCTCCCACAGGGACCTGGAATGGTACCACGAGGGTTGCTATCAAAACCCTGAAGCCAGGCACCATGTCTCCAGAGGCCTTCCTGCAGGAGGCCCAAGTCATGAAGAAACTGAGGCATGAGAAGCTGGTGCAGCTGTATGCCGTGGTGTCAGAAGAACCCATTTACATTGTGACAGAGTACATGAACAAGGGTAAGGTCTGAGCCCAGGGCAACCTCCACTCAGGTGCCCATTCAGGACCTCCGCTCAGGTGCCCCTGCAGGGCAGGCCTGGAACAACTTACTTCTTACGCCAGACCACCCCATGAGTGGACAACTTTGTTAGGGACTACCTTTCTCCTTTTGTAAATAATAGCAAATCTACTATTTTTCCTAAAAGATGCTTCTTTTTTTGTCCTTTCCCACTGTCAAGATCCCTTTTGTTGCTAGTGTGGTGGCATACACCTGTGATCTCAGTGCCCATGGGGTTGAGGCAGGCTGGATGCATAGCAGGACTGTCTTGGTAAACAGCAGTGTGGGGCTGGGGTTGTACCTGGGTTGGTAGAGTGCTTGCCTAGCATGCACAAGGAAGGCCCTGGGCGTGGCCGTAGGTTTGATCCCCAGTACTGCAAGAATGAGGCATGATGACACACACCTGTATTCCCAGCACTGGGGAGGTAGAGGCAGGAGGGTCCAGAGTTCAAGGTCAGCCTCTGTTCCATAGCAAGTTGGGTTACTTGAGACCCTGTCTCAAAACAAAAACATGTATAGCATCCATATTACCCCAGAGTTCCCTGCTGTCCTTAGTGATATGACTCTCCAGCTCCAGCCCCAGGCAGCCACTGACTGGCCAGTTTGGCCCTGATAAACCCATTTGTCTTGGGCTTTACACATGATCGTTTGCATATTACAACCCTCTGTTGTGTCTGCCTGACCCTCTCCCTACCCCACTTACTCCAAGGGCCCAGTAGGATTCCTTGGTCTAGCTCCCTGGAGTGTTGGCCTTTGAGCAGCCCTGGCCAGGGTCTGGGAGCCACAGTTTCCGGTGCAGGGAGACCCAGGCAAGGCTAGAGCTGGATCTCTCTCTCCAGGAAGTCTGCTGGACTTTCTCAAGGGGGAAACGGGCAAATACTTGCGGCTGCCCCAGCTGGTGGACATGTCTGCTCAGGTGAGTCTCCTCTTCCACCTTCCTACTCCTTTAGCTCTTGGGCTCAGAGTGCCCCCTTCAGGAGGCCTGCTTTCATTACAGCAGAGTCTCACCTGGCAGGCGCCTGGAGTGGTGTGATATGTCTGGGAATCAGAGGCACACATACACATAATTAATAATAAAAACAACAAAGGGGCTGGAGAGATAGCTCTGTGGTTAAGAGCACTGACTGTTCTTCCGAAGGTCCTGAGTTCAAATCCCAGCAACCACATGGTGGCTCACAACCACCTGTAATGAGATCTGAGCCCTTTTCTGGTGTGTCTGAAGACAATGTACTTAGCTATAATAATAATAAATAAAATCTTAAAAAAAAAGCAAAATCCAAAAACAAAAAATAAAAATAAAATATTAAAAGTTTAAACCTTATTACTTCCATTTGCTAGATGAGAAAACCGAGGCTCGGAGAGGGGACTTGGCAGGCAGGACCTGGCATGCATCTGTGTCTGTGGGTCATCTGGGCCCTTTTTTTTTATATACTCACCTGCCCGCCTGGCTGCATCTCATTGTGACCTCCCTTTGCTGGCGCCTCCCCCACTGAGCTCTGGTCTACCTTTTCAAGCCAGTGCTGTTTATTATAAGCTGAATGAAGTTCCGTGCTTGAATCGGGTGGGCAGGGTGTTTGGGTGTCCTTCTATCCCCAGGAATGGCCAGCCCAAAGCACCTGCTTACAACCCTGGGATGGGTGTGGGTCAGCCCCTGAGCAGGCTCTCTGTGTCTCCAGATCGCTTCAGGCATGGCCTATGTGGAGCGGATGAACTATGTGCACCGGGACCTCCGAGCTGCCAATATCCTGGTTGGAGAGAACCTGGTGTGCAAAGTGGCCGACTTTGGGCTGGCCCGGCTCATAGAAGACAACGAATACACAGCCCGGCAAGGTGGGAGCGCCTGGGGGTTATCTGATGGTATCAGTCTGCCAGGTGGAAATGAGAATAATGCTCCTGTGGCAGATTGGTAGTGAGACCCTGTGCTTTCTTGCTTGTAGGTGCCAAATTCCCCATCAAGTGGACCGCCCCTGAAGCTGCTCTGTATGGCAGGTTCACCATCAAATCGGATGTGTGGTCCTTTGGGATCCTGCTGACCGAGCTCACCACTAAGGGAAGAGTACCCTATCCTGGTGAGGAGGCTATACCTGTGTTCCTGACTTTGGCCCCAGGGGCAAGTCTCACTCTCCCCCAACCAACACACGCCACCCCTGGGCTTCTTTTCAGGCTGGATCTCTGATCACAGGCCGCCTCTAGTCAGGACTCTTAGCCTCAGAGGTGGGGTTCTGTACACCGTAGGGTAAAAGCTGACTAGGCTGTGTTGGTCTCTGGAGCCATCTCTTCATAGCCCTCTCTGTTCATAGGCATGGTGAACCGAGAGGTCCTGGACCAGGTGGAGAGGGGCTACCGGATGCCTTGTCCCCCCGAGTGCCCTGAGTCCCTGCATGACCTCATGTGCCAGTGCTGGCGGAAAGAGCCGGAGGAGCGGCCCACCTTCGAGTACTTGCAGGCCTTCCTGGAAGACTACTTTACGTCCACTGAGCCGCAGTACCAGCCCGGGGAGAACCTATAGGAACTGTGTGCGCAGAACTGTCACCTCTAGGCTTCTGGGTGGCGCCTCTGATGCATCTGCCTCCCTTCATCCTCTCTCTGGGGCTGAGTTGCCTCGGCAATGCCCCTTCTGGAGCGTGGAAGGGCTTCAGGGACAGGGCAGCCTGGAAGGACAGGTTGAGGCGGGTACAGTGACTGTCCCACGCCCGCCATGGCCACAGGCTCTCTCTGTGCATTCTCTCTGGAGTTAGCCTGCTTCTCGCAGGACACTGGTGATGAGCAGAGCTGGGTGTGGTCTTCCAACCTCAACCCGCTCCACTCACCTGGCTCCTCCCCACTCTCTTCATCCTGGGTCTGTTTCAAGCTGGCCAAAGAGCCTTTCCAAAGAGAAAGGAGGCCCAGCCCTTGGCCTATATGTACTTCCTGCCCCTGGCCATCCTTATTGGAGGCTTCTGGGTAGAATGTTGGGTCTAGAACCCTCTTCTGTGGCTCTCAGGCTAGACAGCCCAAGGCCCAACACCAGTTGGGATAAGTGTCAGAGCGAGCACTCCCTCTGCCCCGTCCTCCACAAGGGACCCTTGAGATCACCGACACATCACCCTCATTTCTCTGTTGGAAAAATGGAATCCAGGAGGGGCTGTGACCTGCCCAGGACCAAGGGCAGTATAGGGTTGAGGTGGACTTGGTGCTCCCTCTGTCTTCCTCAGGAACTAATGAGAACTCTCCTCCAAGGCAGTGGGCAGGCTGGGGCCTGAGAGTGGCTTCAAGTCGGCAGGCTTCTGCTGCCCCTGATGCTCATGGGTCTGTCATGGGGAAGAGGCAAGCAGGAAGCTGAGCCAGGAGCAAGGGGTAGGAAGCGATGGTGTGACAGGCTTCCATCACCGTGTGGGTGGGCTTTGACCTTCAGAGCCAGCCATGAAGTGGAGTGAGCTCTCAGGCTGCAGAGGCTGACAGGTAGAAGAGGAAGAGCTAAGAAGTGGGGAGTCCTGCTCCTCCATTTGTCCTGATCATTTCAACACCCATCCCCTGCTCTCCTGCCCATGCCGGGACTCCCTAGCTCAGGGAGAGAGGGGAGTTCCTTGGCCAGGGAAAGGAGGGCAAGGATCCTTACTGCTGTGCCAACACCGACCCTGCCCTCTAAGCTATACTCTCTTCCCCCGTGACTATGGCCTCTGCCATGGCTCAGCCCCAGTATAGATAGATCCGCAGCTGGGTATCGAAGGTGAGCACAGCCCTGGAACTGCAGACAACTGACTGCCTGGCCCCTGGCTCTTCGGCCCAGCCTTAGGATATGTGGTGGCTTCTCTCTGTCTCAGTGTCCCTATCTGTAAGGTGGGCAGTTGATGATTTGTGGCATCTCAACCAAGGGCCCCTGTGTGTGTGTGTGTGTGTGTGTGTGTGTGTGTGTGTGTGTGTACGTGTGCCTCTGCGTCTTCCCTTGTGTCCATATTTAACGTGTAAGAACATCCCTACTCTGTCCCCAGACTTGACCATTTCACCCATTGCCCCATCACAGCAATAATGTCCCCGCCGCCGGGGAGCCCAGCCAGCCAGGCCCTGTTTGCAGGGAAGGCTGCCAAGCAGGGCCTGCCCTGACATTTCCACTTTACTCCCATAGTCTCCGGCCCAAGTCTCCCTGTGCACCTGTCAAGCCCGAGCTTGCCACCCGATTCTCCCCACCTGACTCCAGCTGCCCAAGGACCTTTGTGTAAGGTGGCCTCAACTGTCTGATTTTCTTTTTTTCTTTCTTTTTAACAGTGTTTTGTAGATTTCAGATGACTATGCAGAGGCCTTGGGGACCCCCCAGCTCTGGGCAGGGCCTGGGGAATCCCACATTCCATGGCCCAGGCTTGGGGGAGGGGGACCCAGACTGGTTGTACATACTTTGCATACTGTCTGATTAAACACAAACAGACCTCAGTTTGGCCAGCAGTTTATTGGACATCATCGACTGTGTGTGGGATTAAGACGAGTCCTGGATGGGAGGGAAGTTGGCAGTTGGGGTCCTTATCTCTGTAGCTAGTGGCTTCTGGGCCTGGAACTGATCAGATGGGGCAGATGCAGCATGTCTGCACCTGAGGATCTGGGGGAGGCACCAAGTTTTAGGGCAAGGATGTTTGTGAGAGATTCGGGCAGCTAAGCAGGATGGAGCAGAGCTGCCCAGCATGCATGGAATGTGTTCCTGGGTAATCTCAAAGGCAGTGGTTGCGTGCGTGCGTGCGTGCGTGCGTGCGTGCGTGCGTGCGTGCGTGCGTGCGTGCGTGCGTGCGTGTGTGTGTGTGTGTGTGTGTGTGTGTGTGTGTGTGTGTGTGTGTGTGTAGGCGGGGTTGAGTAGTGACCCAGGTGAGCTGTGTGTGCTGCGTGGATAATTCCAGTCTACCTCCACGCAGTGTTCTCTCTGACCTTCCTTTCCCACTATAGGTCTCTCCTCCCGTCACCCTCACATTTCCAGCTTCTTATCCAAGGCCTAGACTTGTTCTACTCTGAAAAATCTCTTCTCTCTTACAAGCCAGAAACTCCTATTCAGCCTTCAAAACTCGTCAGAGGTCACAGAACACTGTGCGAGTTTTCTGTAAGACCCGGAATCGTCAACAACTGTCATGCCATGACTGTCCACCGAGCTCCATCCCTGGACCGGATGCTGTGGGGCTAGGTGAGATGCCCCCAGACCCAGCCCATGGCAGATATCTTCTGTGCAGGGAAGGGAGACAGTGGTCACTTCTCTCTTCCTACCAATTCCTTCTCTCCTTTCCAGTGCCTCACTCTGGCCCATGTTAATTTTCCTTTCACGGGGCTTTGCCTGTGAGAGAGACAGGGACAGGTGCAGGGAGCCGAGGCTTGGCCTGGCCCTTCAGCTTCTTCACTGGCCTGCTTCGGGGTCAGGACCTTGGGGCCCTTTCTGTCGGGTTTGTTCCTACTCTACTTACATTTTTCTTCCAGGAAAAAACTTCCCTGTAGCAAGAATAATGGGTCTTCCTTCTTGCAGCGTTAGGACAATTCAGAAAAGCACAGACAAGGAAAAACCCAAACCAAATATCACTTGTACCGCAGACTCATCTGCTCCTCCTGTCCTGTGGAGAGGGCATCTCCCCAGGGGGTGTGCGGTGTCTAGCCACTCACCCTTTTCCTTGTCTCCTGGGTCTCTTTGTCTCTGTCCCTTGGGTCCTTGTGTACTGGCCCACAATTGAGCTGCTAGCCATCAGTTTCTCATAGAAAAACTCCAGAGTTCTAGCCTAGACTCAGTGCTGCTCAATCTGTGTGCTTGTGTGGTGTTGTGGTAACTGCTCATGGCTCGCAAGCCAGCCCCCTGTCCCGGGCCATTTGTGGGCTCCTGCCTTCCCCTGGGATACAGTGGCCTCCCTGCTCTCAAATTCATAGCTACTATTTTCTATAATTGTGTGTGTGTGTTCCTAAATACATAAATACAACCTGCACAGTCTGTGCACTGCTATTTGTATGTGTGTTTTCAGGGCTGACCACTTGATCTTGGACAACCCGTTGTAGTGCTCTCCCCGGGGAAGGCTGTCTCTCCCACTCAGTGTTCCCTAGTGGCCTGTAGTTCTTTGTCTAGGATTGAGGTTCCCTGAGATGTCCCCCTTTCACATCACAATCAATGTCAGTCGGTGTTATCCTTGTTCGGGTCCTGTTCAGGCAGCCATGTTGGTGAGACTTCATTTCTGACACTTGGAGGAGACCCACTCTGAAAGCAAACTCTGTTTCTCTGGCTCTTAAGAGTCTTTCTGTTCTCTCTGCCTCCCTAGTGCTGTTGTTGAAAGTCCCGTGTCTGCTGGAACGTGGTGGCACAAGCCTATGTTCCCAGCACTTGGGAAGCCAAGGTAGGCGGATCTCTGAGTTGGAGTCCAGCCTGATCTATAGAGTGAATTCATGGATAGCCAGGGCCATACAGAGAAACCCTAAAAAAAGGTCCTGTGTCCCATTTTCTTTTGTCTCATACTCCATACTCAGGGTGGTGTGTGTATATATGTGTGTGAGACATCTCTCTGTCTCTGTTTCTCTGGCCCTCTCTCTCTTACTCCAGCAGATCTGTCTCTTTCTCATTCATTCATTCATTCATTCATTCATTCATTCATTCATATCACAGACAAATGCACATGGCTTAGATGTCTGCTGGTCTGCCATGGGTGGGACCAGCTCCTATCCTGTCTCCTACCCTGCAAAGCTCTTCAGCCTTCTGCCCCTGTCCCTCAATGCCCCCTTCCCTCTCTCCTAGCTCTGGCTCTGGGGGTCACTGCCACTGGCTGACTGGGCACGAGGGGGGGGCAGTTTGTTTCCTTTTAGTCCCATGGTTCTGAAAACATTAACAGTGGAGCGGCTGTTCCTACCCAGCTGTGTGTGAAGGAGGGAGGGGGGCAGACAGAGGCCCCTGTCCACTCTTCCTTCCTCTCCCTGCCTCCAGGGAGCTGCCCAGTCTCTGTGGTGTCAGCTTTTATAGACTGTGTGCATGCATGTGTGTGTGCTTGGTGTGGGTTAGGGGGGACTTCACTCACCCATTTCCTGCTGGCTTCCAGGTCTCCCTCCTCCATCCTGATTATTCCAGATGTGTGGGCCTCCCTCCATGCCGCCCCTCCCCCCTTCCCCTCTGTTTTTATAATCTGCAAACCCTGAAAACTCTCTTCAGCCTTCCTTCCTCCTCCGTGCTGGGAACATTGTTTTGTCCATTCCTTCCCTCACGGCTCATTCATTTGTTCCCTTGACAGATTTGTATGGAGTCCCCGATGCAGGGCCCCAACTGTGACTTACTGGCTAGGAAACAAGCTGGGCCCACCACTCACCTTCTGTTTAAATGACAAGACAGGACAGATGCAGAACCATCCCTAGGCCTCAGGAGAATAGAGACAGGCCCTCCTGAGCTTGTCTGGATGGTAGAGTTTCAGGGAAGTTAAAGTCTGATTACCCTTGTGCTTGCATTTGCGTTTGTGTGTCAGTGTGTGTGTGTGTTTGTGTGAGAGAGCATGTGTCAGGGTGTGTGTGTGAGAGAGAGCATGTGTCAGTGTGTGTATTTGTGTATGTGAGCATGTGTCAGTGTGTGTATTTGTGTATGTGAGCATATGTCAGTGTGTGTGTGTTTGTGTGAGAGAGCATGTGTCTGTGTGTGTGTTTGTGTGTGTGAACTTTATATGTCTCTGTGTCTGTGCATTAGCATATATGTAAGTGTGAGCATGTGTCAATGTTTCTGCATGTGAGCTTGTGCCTGTGTGTTTGTTTCTTCGGGTCTGGACTCCCCTTCCTTTCCTGGCAGCACCTGAACTCCCATTGTCCAGGTGTGTGAATCCCCTGAGTTGTGTATGGATGGTGGTACATGTGGGTGTGGTTACATTTTGTACTGTGGGAGTGTGACATGTGGAGGGAGACCTCAGAGGTAGGTGAGGTGCAGCGTGGTGCATAGCGTATTTGGTGTGTGTGGCGAGGTACGGGACACACAGTGCGTGCAGCGGAGTTGTGATATGACTGTAGGTTTGAAGGGTGTACAAGGCATTATTTAGCCTTGGTGGTGTGATGGTGAGACTTTCCAGTGCCTGGATCCCTCTCGTGGTGTGGACAGAAATGCCTCCATGTTACCTGCGTTCAGCCCTCACTGCTGTGGCATGGGGAGCTCTCTGTCCTGACTCTTCCCTGTTTCCCAGTCTTTCTTTGTCTCCTTCTCTGTCTCCTGTATCTCTGCCCTGGTTACAGCCCTGTGTCTGCTCTGGCACTGATTAGTTTCAATTGAGATGTGATTGCAGAGCCCCTCCTTCGAGTGGGCCCGCAGCATTCTCTATGCCTCTCCAGCACTCTTCATCAATCTCTGCCCACTCCCACCCCCAGCCTTGTTCAAGTCCCCTCAGGCATGGCCTCTTGGTCAGGCTCCTGCCCTGCTCTGGGCAGCCGCCTCCTCTCCCTTAGCTTTGGGGTCACCGCCATTGGTTGGGAAGTGTTTTTCATTCCCGAGGCTCTTCAGAAAGGGCCCATTGTGAAGCAATTGTTGCTGCCGCCCATGTGTCTGACTCTGAGAGTGTGGGGGGTGGGGTGGGGTCCCTGCAGCTCCTACCGTGTGGCTTTCATGCCCATTTCTATGGGTCATGCATGCCCATCCGGGTACTCAACGCTCTTTGTTTCTGTATGGCCCAGAGCAAGTGCATTGGAAGCTTGAGCCGCTGAGCCTCTCCCTGTCTTGCTTGTCTCCAGGGTGCTTCTGAAATCTGCCTGGCCCTGCGTGTGCAGCATTCAGAGGTGTGTGTGTGTGTGTGTGTGTGTGTGTGTGTGTGTGTGTGTGTGTG
>JADRCC010568923.1:7043-19238 GCA_019843855.1 Hylomyscus alleni
CAACCAACCAACCAACCAACCAACCAACCAACCAACCAACCAACCAAATCTAAACCAAAAAAAATCTCAAAGCAAAACAACATATACACAAACCCTACAGAATACATAGAGTCTCTTTGTGTTGGCCAACTAATCATGATCATGAGGCATGCTATTGAAGAAGATTAATTTTTCCTCTCCTATCATTTGCAAATAGCTTCTTCATTAGGAGTGGTACCTTGTGCCCACATTCCCTCCTCAGTTCGGGGATGTTGTCTGGCTTGAGTTTGCGTAGCATGACCTTTTTAAGCCTATCTCTGCCTAGCTACCTTTGGCTGATGTATCAATTTCTTATAGGCCTGTGAGATCACCCCACACCCCTTGTCATCTCACACCACACCAAATGTCATCTCACCCCATACCCTCCGTCACCCTTCCCCGCCCCCATGTCATCTCTCCTCACCAAAAATCCACACCTCCTTCCTCAACCCTATATAAACAAAAGATTGATACAATTAAAGGCGTTCCTGCTTTGACAGACTCCCAGCTGGCAGTGGTTGTTCTCTGGATGGCAGGAAATCTAAGCTGAAACACTTAACCATCCTGCTTCAGCCCTCGAGAGACTCAGCTGGACCTGGTTCTCTCCTCTCAGCCTGGACCTGCTGGCAGAGAGGGGGCAGTCCATGTCATGGAGTAGACCTTAAGCCTAATTTAAAAATATGGTTGGTTACTCCCATGACAGTTGTGACACATGCACCAATGGCTATGTCTTATAGTCAGGTCACTTCTGTAGGTCCAGGATTTATAGTGAGGTGAGAATAATGATTACTTTTCTCTTCTGGTAGCTGGGGCATGCATAGTACTGTCCAGCGCTGGGAATGCTTGTCAGTAGGGGGTGAAGCTTCTAATTGAGTGCCAGCTCATTCTTTCCCTGTTGGATGACAGAAATATGTGACATCTTCAGCAACGGTCTTACTGTCAAGTTGTGGAGGCTAACCAAGAGCATTAGCAATAGCCTACAATGTCTGGGGATGGAATCTATATGGGACTCCTTTTGGCAAATGAGTCAACAAGGTGTAACCCATTCTTGGTACTGGAAGTTTTATTTGGTAGCTTCTGCTGTCTAGTTGAGGCATTGATTTCCCTATTATATGGTATCTCCATTTAAATTCATTTATATATTTTAGGAAGCTTCTAGAGTAGTAAGTTTCCATAGAGTTTTTTAAAATGCCTTTAGAATTAGTTTTCCCTTGCCACATTCCATCCTCTATCCTACCATCTTATCTCCATTTAATTCTCCTACATTAATTTTCCCTTCATCTCATTATAATACTATATTCTATATACTATATTCTATTTCCCTTTTTTGAGTGATCTCCTCCTTGCAGTTCTCTTACTAGCTACCTAGAATCTGTGGATAGCCAGAATGAAATACATATATCTGAAGCTTAAATGTAACATGCGCACAAGAGAAAACTTGGCAGTGTTTGTTTTCTGGGTCAGGGTTACCTCACTCAATATGATTGTTTCCAACTCCATCCACTGACCTAAGAAATTCATAATTTAATTTTTTCTTAATAACCAAGTAGGATTTTATTTTATAAACTTTCAAATTAAGGTTTTAATGAAAATTTTAAGTGCTAAAACTGAAAAAAAAACCTGAGAAAAGGAAGTGTTTCATGTTTTCAAGTAGACCCCCATTCTCAAGGTTCTCCTTTCATATGTAGACAGAGGACTTTCTTGTTTCTGAACTGTCTGTCTTTTGTAACAAAATATTTGATGGATCATCTGGGAAACTCAGTCCCAAAGCTGTTATAAGAAGTGTGGGGGTGGGAAGGGAAGGGAGACAAGAGCAGTGCCATCTTAGTGTCATTGTGAAAGGGATTGGTCTCCTGTTTCAGAGGGGTCCTTGACTTGTACTATGAAAATTACTAATTATAGTTTCAACCTAAAATGTTACCCAATATGCTAACAGTTTGCTCAACAGTGGTGATGACAGTGTGAGGTGGAAGAACTTTTATAATGTGGGTCTAGTTGTATGAAGTTAAGTCACTGGGGTGATGTACTTTGGTAGGGGATACTGAGACTTCAATGGTATCTCTCTTTCATCTTCAGCTGTCACAAGGCAGCTTGTCCTACCACAGACCCCTAACACAATGCTCTATCTTGCTACAGGCTTCAGAATAATGGGGCCAAACCACAATGGATTTAAAGCCCTGAAACCATGAGTCAGAATAACATTTTTCTCCTTTTAAGTTGATTAGCTCAGGTACTTAGTTACAGTTGTTGTGCCATGAAACGCTTGCAAACACCAAAAAGACCACCAAGGAGCCAAATCTGGTTCAATTGCATTAAGGTCTCTTTATTCAAGCTCAAGCTTGGAAACCCCTACTATATCTGATGAGGGAAAATGGGAAGGATCCATGAGCCCAGTTTTAGGCTAGAATTTATAGAGGCAAGAAGGTTGCAACCCCATAGGAAGAATAACAATATCAACCAATCAGACCCACCAAAGCTCCCAGGGACTAAAGCACCAACCAAAGAGTACACATGTGGGGACCCATGGCTCCAGCTGGCTAAGTAGCAGGTCCTGTGGAGGCTCAATGACCCAGGTAGGGGAATGCTAGGGTGCTGAGGCAAGAGTGGGTGGGTAGGTGTAGGAGAACCTTTATAGAGGCAAGGGGAGGGAGGATGAGATAGGAAGCTTGTGGAGGGGAAACTGGGAAAAGGGATAACATTTGAAATGTCAATAAATAACATAGCCAATAAAAAAGAAACAAACAAACAAAAAAGAAGGGTATCTTGCCTGGTACACATCTGATTGGGGGCCCCTTATGACCTTTAACATAATTGTCTGGTGCTGGGAGCCAACCCATAAATTTAACTTCTGCTTTTTTTCTGACTGGTGGTTGTTAGGATGTGTACTGGCTGGTTTTGTGTGTCAACCTGACACAGGCTGGAGTTATCACAGAGAAGGGAGCTTCAGTTGGGGAAGTGCCTCCATCAGATCCATCTGTGGGGCATTTTCTCAGTTAGTGATCAGGGTGGTAGGGCCTCTTGTGGGTGGTACCATCCCTGGGCTTGTAAGTCTTAGGTTCTATAAGAATAGGAACCATGACTAAGACAGGAAGTGAAGTGTCAGGGGCAGGGTTGTAACCTAGAGGTGTAGATTTGTTAGGGAATAACCTGGAAACTGGTGTTAGGTACCAGCCTGTTAGTTAACTTGAGTTCAACCTAGGTCAGGTTCTCTAAGATGGAATCTGAACCCAAAAGATTTGGTCTCTCACAGTGAGGGAACATTAGTGAGCTCCTTTCTGCGACAGTCATACATGAGTGAGTGCATATCTCTTCCCCTATTCCTCTTCTTTCCTACTAGATCAGCCAGATAATTCATTCTTTTAAGTTTAGGCATTATTACCAGAGTTCAGATATTAGTCAGAGAGATAACACATTCAGAAAGTAATGGCTTAATGCATTAGTGTGAACAAATAATTCATTACAATTGGAAGGAGATGAAAGAAACAAGAGAAGGAATGGATTACATTTGGATAGCCCCCCTTTTCTACTAAAGCCCAATTTCTCTATTTCACATGACCTGAAAAACCACATGCTTGGAGGATACTTAGCTCACAGCTACAGAAAGAAGTGGTTTCCTAATTTATGTCAATCACTCATCTTCAGAAGCTGCCTAGACCTGCAGCCATTAACTTCCAATGAACATTCACTGATGTGTGGGATCTAAACCAGTCAAAACCAGCCTCTTCATTTCTGTGAAAACAGTGTTTTTATTGATATCCATTCTGAAGCCTTTTCTCTCTCTTCATCTTAGTTTGTCTTTCAACTCCTTCTAAGGGTGGAAATATCCTATGTTGTCTTAGTGACCAATATTTTTTCACAAGACATTTACCCCCTATTAAGATTTATCTTAGAGATAAGGCATGTGCATAGCTATTCTTCATTCTTAAGATGGTACCTATTTCATTTGAGTATCTGTGCAGAGGAAACCTTTGATATTCATTTCTAGTCTTTACTAATAGGGCAAAATGGTGTTACTGTGTCAGGTAATACATAAAATACAGCCTGTCATTAGTTTCTGCAGATGGAATTACAAACATAGTTAACTGTGGGAAAGCCTAATGTACCTCAGCCAATGAATATCATGTCTCTGCATTGTAAGTGTTGATTTCTTTCCAAGCTCTGCTTTTGATGTGTGATGAATCTGATGAGATCTTGATACTAGCCATAGAATGAGTCTCTGAATTTGTAGACTCCGAAGAGGTTACTTCACGCAGTCAGGCAGATATTGGGTCACTCTAGGGTAAGCTCAATTTATAGTTTTGGTAGGATGCCTGAGTTTGAAGTAATTCATATCAGAGGGACGAAGTGGATATAGTCAAGAATGCAGCAGGTGCAGGGAACTTGGAGCCAGAATGACTTCAGCTGTAGGATGTGAATACAGGTGAAGAGTGAGGGTCAGGTTCAGGCTCGGGTGGCCTTCTTAGGCATCACGATGGAGAATGAAGACAGCAGTTGCTTTGTGAACTACCAGGGCAGTTTTCAGTGCTGTGGCAGAACACTTGTGAGTCGAGTCTTTTGTGCAACATAGCGCTTATTTCCATCTTGAAATCTGTTCATTTGCTGATGACTCTTTCTGTAACAATACCTCTGGGATACTCATAATTTAAAGATTCCTGTAAGAGTTTTGGAAAATGTAGTAGCCCCTCAAAGATGTATAGTACATTAAACAAAGCATGCACACATTAAATCACTTACCTAGGACTTTAAGTTTTAAAAAGAATTTATCTGTATCAGGGATCCCCAGTGCTTATGTCTTGGCTTACCACTTGTGTATATGGTTTCATTTCCACGTTACAGGCAAACCGTATCTTCACAGCTTTCTCTTTAGGAAAGTTCACTTTGTTTTTTGTTTTTAATCTTCCTGCTTTTTTGTTCCATAAATCTGGTTATCAAACAACTACTACAGTTTCTCTAATTTGAGTAAGTCAGAGGTAAGGATAATTTGTTCCTACCCTCTTATGTAGTATATAAAACATTAAAGAACTTACTAGCGAAGAGATATGATAAGCACTTTGAGAATGGGACAAACACTCCTGAATTTTCTCTTTGCAGAGGGCTATTGCCTTAATTTCTTTCCTAGTACTGTGTTGAAACACCATGACCAAGGCAACCAGTAGAAGAATTTGTGAGCTTTTGGTTTCAGAGAGTTAGAGTCTATGATGGTAGGAACAGGAAACTGAAGACTCACATCTTCAACAAAGATGAAGCCCAGAGAATGAACTAGAAATGGTGGAAATCTTTAAACACTAAAACAATACCATACTTCTTCCAATAGGAATACACCTCTTAAACGTCCAAAAGCAGCGTTACCAACTGGGGACTAAGTATTTAAATGCTTTGAGACTATGGGGAACCTCTCATTCAAACTACCACAGTCATGTAGAGGACATCAGTCGAAGGCTGGAGTTTTTTGTCCAACACGGTGCATGTCTTCTTGCTCACCTTCCATGCTCTCCTATCTGACTAGGTCCCCCATCCATGCTAATCTGCCTCCTAGCCTTGCCAGATCTGATTCTGCCTGAGGTGGGACTTCTGCTCTCCCTGCTGGGGATATCTGCTTGTCCAGACTTTCTACACATTTTTGACTCCTCATTCCTTTCTCTGTAAGCCATCTCTTTCTCTATAACCCTTCCCCAACTCTACAAACCATGATGGAGTCCTGTCTTCCTTTCCTACAACACATATCTCCATATGAAATACTCTTTGTGTGCTTTATGTAGCTGCTTCTGCGTGTTTCTGCTCTAGACTGAATGGAGTCATCCATCTGGTTTTATTTTCTACTTCCTCTTTAATATCTGTTGTAGGGGCTGATAAATATTTAATGTTCTAGGAAATCTAGAACATCAAGGGTTGAACAAACAAACACACAAACAAACAAACCAAAATATACTGAACACCTTTGTGTTCCAGACCTTAGTAACTGATGTGATAAACAATGAGATGCATCCTTCTGTCAAGGAGCCCAGTATTGCAGTAAGAGATATAAGGGATATAAGGAGATAATGATACATAGTGTGGGAAGACCTAATACAGAGTTGTTATGTTATGCAGGCATTTTGTCATTGTAAGACACCCCTCCCCTAAACAAACACATCAACAAGTCAAGTAATAATGATATATTTTGCTTCATGTTTCTGGTAGTCCAGACCATCATCACAGGTAGGACATTGAGGAAGACCTGACACCATAGCTGTCAGGAAGCACACAGAGTGAGAGTACTTGAACTCAAGGGCTTTATCCTTTTCCCTTTTCTTCCCCATCCCTAGTGCTTACTGATAGCGCCATTTATATTCAAGGCAGCTCTTCACCCCTTAGTTAATATGTGAAGATGCCCATACAGACACAGAGGTATGCTTTAATGATCTCCATGATACTTTTCCAACCAACCAAGTTGATGAGATTAACCACCCTAGAGATAAAATCAAAACAAAGAAAATAAGTAACCAAAAAAATGAATGAGTGAATGAATGAATGAATGAATGAATGAATGAATAAATAAAAACAAGAACAACCATGATGGGGGGCACAGAATGTGGAAAGACAAGTCTGTCAGTGTATGCTTGGGCATGCAAGGTGAAGGTTGTAAATTATGATTCTTATACTTACAGAGACTCTTATTCCATGGCTCTTCTGTAAATGAACAATATTTACTGATGCTCCAGGAAATTATGAGCTCTACCTAAAGAGTAATGCTGTGTGGCAGCATCAGTGTCCCTTAATCTCTGGTCAGGATTTGTATGTCTCCACCTTATGGTGGTGGAGACTTAACAATCCTTCCTCAAATGTCTTCAATTATTCAGAGATTCATGTTTACATAGTCACTTCCACATCTGGTTTCTTCCTTAATGAATTCTTGTCCTGTGCTCTACCATAGTTTTAGGACCTATGCTTGCTCTGGAATTCACTGAAAGCACTTAGCCAGGATGTTTCAGGTGGGTAGGAGGCTTTCTCAGAATTTCTAAACAAGAAAAGTTATGATCCTGCTACAATTTACTTAAATTGGAATGGCTCATTAGATATCCAATATTAAATCATAAAATGGCCATGATATTTAATACAGCTTCTCTCTGTTTTTTATTTTTGCTTTTTCAGGAACCACACACAAGCAGTAGATAAATCCACAGCAGTCTTAAGAGTATGGACCTCGTCCTCAGTGACTTTGGGGTGTCTGTGGTAGATACCACATTTGTTTTACAGAGGAGGAACAATTAGAAAAGCTAATAAGAGTTAGAACTGGAACTCAAGATTGAATCAAATAAAAATTCCAGTTTTCTTTTATTCATTTGGTTTTTTTGTCAGTTTCCTGCTATAGAATCTAAAATTTAGAGATAAATGTCTTCAACTTCACTTATAAAACCTTTCATATTTAGATTCCAGAGCAACTCAAAATCAGTTGACTGTGACTGTTGGTCATTTAACTGTCCTGTTTCTGAGCCTTTGTATCTGAGAAGTCAGATGTGACAGAGCAGACCCAGGGACGGCTGCTATGCCCTGTATATGATCTCTGTGCCTGTTTTAGGGACGCTTTGGGGATGGTTAAACAGCTGACTTGGTTAGACCGTGTTCACAAGATTGAGTCAGACCTGAGAAGGTGAATGGGGATTTTTTTTCAAGGCAAAACTGTTTGGAAAAGTTTTGGCTTTTCTTGAGAAAGTGAGACCTGCAATGTAGCAAACTAATGAGAAGACAGGTGAGGAATGATAAGGTGGGTGGTGCTCTGTATGGCTGAGTGAAAAACCACTCTGGACTTGCTAATTAAGTGATTTCCTCCCAAACTGTGGAGTAGTAATCTGGAAGAAGAGTACTTTAAAATACATCTTATTTAGAAGGTTTACACAATGTACCTTTGGGGGAGTTTTCTGTGGGTTTGATTGGCTACACCATAACTGTAGGGCCCTGGAAAGTTTCTGTGATTCTCCATTAGTTAGGATCACTCTCTAAACACAACTAAAATTGAACTTGTATTAAGTTTCAAACTATTCCTTAACTGGTAAGTAATTTTACTTTCTTAGTTAAAACAACCCCTCTAATTCCTCCTAAGTAATAATGTTTGGTATCCACATGGTTTTCTGTGGGGGGATACTGTAGTGATTGAACTGAGACCTGGAAGCATTCTTATCAGAATATCCTGGCTACTAATACATTTTGTATGTAATTTTCTTCAGAGGTATTGATTTTAATCAGCCTTCAAGATGTAGCACCACATTTGTCAAGGCAGAAGACCCAAATGTCCCTTTTTTTTTTTTCATGGTGGAAAACTGGGTGTAATGAATGTGCTTGGATATATTAGTTATCTATTAACCTCAACAGGCAAGAAAGCACTATATCATTAGCTTGCCCTGTGGCAAACAGCAGCTGCTGCCAGACTCGCTCCTACAAGAGATGCAGAATCAGCAGATCTCATGCTCTGTGGAGATGCTGGTGTGTTTGAGATGCCTGGCTGATCCTGTGAGTGCCACGGGATGAACCCTAGATACATAGCATGACTGTCTTCTGGCAGGAAAACATCCCTATTTCATCAAATGCTGTGCTGTGCACATCAGGATTCATGGCCTCCTCTATCTCTGGGATATGGAGTGAGCTTTATCATGCTGGAAGGGCTTCAAGCTTTGATTAATTTTCCGTGGTTTTATTTGGTTATTGAAGTGGAGCTTGATTGTGTGTTTCAACCATTTTCTTTTAAGCACTGACAATCTTGATTAAATTTCCCTTTGAGAAGAGGGAAGAAAACAGCAGAGTAACTGTCACAAGTCCTTTGAGCTGAATTGCTCTAAAGTACTTTGAACTTATCCTCCCAAAGTAACCCCCTGGAAGATTAGTGGAAGAAAGCCATGCAGGGAAGATGGGATGTGTTGGACCTATTATTATTATTTTTTTTGGGGGTACAATTCTAAGTTTCTTCATACAGCTCAGCCACATGGTTTATTTCTATATCTTTTCTTTCCTTCTTAAGTCATAATAAAGTAGCTGTCACATTATTGACATAGCTATTTGGGGATTTAAATTGCATGAGGCAGGGGTTCCATTTTGTTATATAACTATAGATTTTTTTCTACTCTCAGAAATGCAAACTAAGGAACAAAGTAGACAAGGCTTTGTTCCAGGCAAGATGGAAAAGACAGTATTAGCGACACAAGGCTAATACTCAAGTTGTGGGCTGTGATTAATAAAGTTTCACTCGCAATTGGTAAAGAAAAGTTTCTGTGGTCCTTGAATGTGCAAATCACCTACAAATGTCACCAAAATACCACATTTTTTTTGGATATTTTTAATTGAAATAAAAATATAAAGTTTTTATTACAAGTTTATAAAATAAGTTAACACATAAAGTTAAGAAACAATCGATCAAATTATGACCATCAATAATCTCAGTGATAGAATTGTTCAAATTGATTATAATATTCTTGCTGAACTTTTAAGGTGGTTTTGGTAGTAAGACAATGTTCTAAAGTATTTGGGTTTTTTCCACACTGTAATGAATAAGAAAAGCTGGATAAAGTGTTATCGAAGTTTTATGACTGCTCTGTCTGTTACAATTATGAGTGAGATCTGCCTTGAAATCAGAGGATCATATGTAACAGAGTCATGGAATTTTGCAGTTGAGTGACAACACCAGAAAAGTTTTGTTTTATGTCTTCTTTTTTAGATATAGAAAATGGTCCATCAGAAACTATTTCTTGACCTAAGAAGTATATCTCATCAGAAGCTTCTTGGCTGGGGTTCATAGAATTTATTGCCATATACAATAACTTATTACAGCATGGTTAAGACAATGCATGCTTATTACCTCCGTTTCTGCGGTTGGGAGTCTGGGTATGATGCCTGAGTTCTGTGCCACAGTTTTTCATAAGGCTTTTCATCGGGGATGGGGTCTTATCTGAAATTTTGACTGGAGGAAGATCTGTTTTCTAGTCTCACATATGTTTGGGCACTTAGATTGGGGAACACATTCTTAGCTGCCTTTGGGGGTATCATCCTATCTCATTCCTTGCCACAAAGCTTACCTTCTAGCTTTATCAGTGCTAGCAGGAAAGGAAATCTACTGGCATGATGAAAGCTCCAATCTTACATGGTTTAATCTCTGGCAGACCATCTTACCAAAAATGATTTATATTAGAAGACATAAGTCACCTTGACACCCTAAATTCAAAGAGCAAGGAAAAAACAAAGGCATGACTACTAGGCTATGGAGACAATTAAAAGACACTGTAGAACCTTTACTATGTTGGTCTTCCTTCAGTATTTCAAAAGTATGTTCAGATGCCATGCTCTTCTCATGTAACAAAGCTGTTGATGAAATGGAAAATTGAGACAAAGATCTTGAACTTGTATCTCTGCGTAATGGGTTCTTAGTACATAGCCGATGCTTCATTCATTCATGCTAGATTGTTCAAAGTTTCCATCATGTACTCATTTAACAAAGACAACTTATACTAACTGGATGTCAGGTGTCTTTTTAAGTGGCACAGGCATACCCACTAATAAAAGCAGACCCTTTCCTTCACAGAACCTACAATGTTTTGAAGAGTATTGATAGATTATATCAACAAGCAAGCAGACACTGTAGTCCATGTGGATAAGAAACAAAATAACAAAAGGTGAAGGAGTAGTCAGGAGAGGGGAATAAATGTGAAAGATGGTGTTATGGTTTGGCTTTTAAATGCTTTCCACAGGGTCATGTTTTGAGTGCTTGATTCTTTTTTTTGTTTGTTTGTTTTTTTTTGTTTTGGCTTTTTGAGACAGGGTTTCTCTGAGTAGCCCTGGCTGTCCTGGAACTCACTCTGTAGACCAGGCTGGCCTCAAACTCAGAAATCCGCCTGACTCTGTCTCCCAAGTGCTGGGATTAAAGGCGTGCACCACCACCACCTGGCTAGAGAGATTGATTCTTAGATGGTGTTCCTAACTTTAGACATGCACTCTCTGATAAGTGGTTATTAGCCCAGAAGTTCGGAATACACAAAGTACAACCCACAAACCTCCAGAAACTCAAGAAAAAGGAAGATATTTCATTCCTTCTTAAAAGGGGGAACGAAATACCCATGCAAGGAGTTACAGAGACTAACTATGGAGCAGAGACTGAAGGAAGGGCACTCCAGCCTGATATAGCTGTCTCCTGAGAGACTCTGACAGTGCCTGACTAATACAGAAGTAGAGGCTCACAGCCATCCATTGAACTGAGTATAGGATCCCCAATGAAGGAGTTAGAGAAAGAATCAATGGAGTTGAACGGCTTGCAGCCTCTTGGGACGAACATCAATATGGACTGACCAATGCCCTCAGAGCTCCCAGAGATCCAACCACCAACCAAGGAGTGCACATGGTGGGACTGATTGTTCTAGCAGCATTTGTATAGTGGAGGAATGCAAAGTCGGTCATCAATGGGAGGAGAGGCCCTTGGCATTGTGGGGGTTCTGTGCCCCAGTGTAGGGGAAGGACAGGGCAGATGGGTGGGAGAGGGTGGGGTGGCAGGTATGGGAGGGGGAGGCGGCAGGGGTTCGTTCTTGTTGTTTTTGTTTGTTCATTAAAAAAATAATAATAATTAAAAAAAAAGAAGTGGAGGTAAGTCCTTGAGGTTCTATTATCTCTGCCTTCTCTGCTTCCCCATTGACTATAAAGTAAATAGCTTTTCTATGCATTATAGTCTAATTGCTGTGATGTTCTGTCTAACTGAATGGAGTCATGCAACCAGGGACTAAAGTCTCCTGAAAAAAGTTGGTTATGTCAGTTATTTCGGTCACAGCTATAAAAAGTGATGGACAGATAAGATTCTACAGATTTGAGCAAAAATTTAAGAATATTAGAACACATTAGGAAAATTTCTAGAGAAAAAGAACCTATAACGGCCATGAGAAGATGGAGCTCAAGCCACTGTTGGTCTGCTTGGAATTAATAATTAGGAATTGGCCAATAGTCCATTGCTACTATAAAGGCTATTATTTATTGCTGTTGACTAAAATTGGCAGTATACAAAGGCAGATCCACTGTAGGAAAATGAAGGACTCTTGTGTTAAGTAGTCTGACTTAGAGGATTCCATTACAGGCCTTCCCCAAACCCTTCAAAGTTGCAGCATCTTTTAAGGCTTATTCTTTAAATGTTACTCGCTCATTTTAAGCCCCCTTCAGCCTTTTTTTTTTTTT
>JADRCC010568928.1:0-10951 GCA_019843855.1 Hylomyscus alleni
ATCTTTTAACTTCCTCATATTGGAATCTAAGCTGTGTGTGTGTGGTTGTATCTGGGTGTGTGGTTGTGTGTGTGCATATGTATGGTTGAATGCATATGGTTATATGTGTGTGCATGTCACAGAAGGACATCTGGTGCCTCACCCTACCACACTTGGCCTTATTCTCTTGAGACAGTCTCCCACTGGGCCTGGAGCTAGGCTTCCAGCCAGTAAGCTCCAGAGATCTAGTTTTTGCCACCCACAGTTAACCTGATGAACCATCTCTCTAATTCCTTTGAGGAACATACTTAAAACCATAGCTAACCCCCATCAGCTGATTGTCTTCCAACAAACACAACAGAAAAATCTTTCCTTAGAACCTTTTTCCTGTATCAGTGCTTGCATTAGCTACTTTTCTGTTGCTGCAAGAAACATTATGACCACAACCAACTGGAACAAAGAGTTTACTTGGGCTATGGTTCCAGAGAGAGAGAGAGTTCATAATGGCAGGAGACATGGCATCAAGCAGGAGTGGAGAGCTGAGATCACATCTTCAACCACAAACATGAAGCAGAGAGTGAGCTAGAAATAGAGTGAGGCTATAAACTCTCAAAGCCCGTCTTGGGTGATGCACTTCCTCCAGCAAGGCTGCACCTCCTGTAACTCCTCCAAATAGCACCAGTAGCTTGGGATCAAACGCAGGAGCCCATGGAGACACTTCTCATTCAAATGTACTATCCTGTTGAGAATGAGAAGCCACAGGGACTTGACCAATGTGTTCTGCTTTTTCTTCCCAAATTCCCAAGGAAAAAAATATCTGAAAAGTCCATTCTATCTCTTGATGGATCTGTGAGTCAGATGACCTCTCAAGTCTATCCACCTAGCCCATGCTCACAGTCGGGGAGAACATGGTTCTGATTCTCCAGTCATTAAAATCCTTAGAAGCTAAGGAGCCTTCTATACACTTGGCTTCACGTACCGTAAGTGCTGCATACAATTGATTGATTGATTGATTGATTGATGATTGAAATAAACTGTGCATCCAACATCAAGATCCTTGCGGTGTGATTGTAGCATTCAAATTGTCACTTGTCTTTCCTAAGAATAAATGTCAGATGATGTAAAATGAATAGTGTTGGATTCATTTATTTTACTTTCCACAGACCTTCTGGCTGAAAGGCAGGCTCATAAAACATGTGTATGAGCTGGAAAACCTGGGGTCCTCGCAAGGATGGAAGGGAAAGTGGAATTTAACAACATCACATATCATATTCAGAGTCCAGGTACCAAGGTGCTGTGTGTTGGGGGCTGCGGTAATTAGAATTCTTTTGTGAGTCACTATTTCTTTGTCAGATAGGATTTTGAGACAGGCGGAAAAAGCAAATGGTTTTTCTTACTCATCAGAAGTGACCACTTATTCCCAAATTGACCCACTGACCCACTTTCTCATTCATGAGCCCTTTGGGCTCTGTAGAAAAGGCAAGAGGAGAGCTCTCTCTCTGTCTCTGTCTCTATTTCTATGTCTGTCTTTTTCTCTCTGTTTCTTTGTCTCTCTGTCTCCCTGTCTCTCTGTTTCTGCATCTCTGTGTCTCTCTGTCTCTGCCTCTCTTTGTCTTTCTCTGTCTCTGTCTCTCTTTGTCTTTCTCTGTCTCTGTCTCTCTTTGTCTCTCTCTGTCTCTGTCTTTCTGTCTCTCTTTCTCTGTCTCTGTCTCTCTCTCCTCCCCCTTGGAAGTAACCTCAGAAGGATAGGTTTACAGCCCACATCTGTCTCCATCTTGGGAGGCTGGGCTCTTATACTCCCAGCCCTGGCCCTCATGGGGCCCCAACCCATGGCACTTCGTGTCCCTCTAGCCGGTGTTTCTATGGTCCCTGCTCAACTCAACCACTAGCCCAGATAAATGGAGTCCTGCCATGGTGGCATATAAGGGCTTCTTCTTAGATTAATGGTGTTCTTGCTTTCCTTTTGGAAGCCCCAGAGGGAATATCTGCAGATTTAATTCCCAGTTAAAGGTGGAAGTGTGGGCTTGAATCTCGTATCAGGTATCGCTCCCTTCCTGCTCAGCATCTTTAGAAAGGTCAACACCGAGGAAGATTGGAGCATCAGATCTTCTCCTCAGTGCTGTGGAGAGACTTCTGACCTTTCATTGGTCCCAATTCCTTCCTATCTCAAGGTTCTCCTCCTGACTTGTTTTCTCAAGCACTATTTTTATTGAGGTGCAATTGATCTTGAGTACACACACACACACAATCTAAATTTAAAAAAAGAATATTTATAAAAAGTGGCATATATAGGTATTCTTCAAAACGACTAGGTAAAGACAACAAAGAAAGTCTGAGAAACTGCTACATCCAATTGTCTAAAGGACAGCTAGTTGCTAGGCTTGCTAGGCAGACCCTGCCTAAAAACAAAGGCATGAAGAAGGAAATTTGAACACAAGGTGGAGTTTTGTCAGGACTAATGGACCTGATAGACTCAATAACAGTGAAAGTGTGCTGTGCTGATTTAATATGGTAAAAAGGAGGTAGTGGACATGAGACTCTATACTCTCTTTTTAGCGTCATGGTATGATTAGAATCAGTCTAACGTAGGACATCTGCTTCAAAGATGCGAAGTGAGTCACGATACCTGGTAAGATCTCCACCAGACTGGACCCTTAGGAAGCCTTTAGGTTGCATTCAGGGGCTGAAATGGCCAGGGCGAGGTCAGGGGAGGCTCAGCAAGATGGTCTTCCTTGGTAACCAAGGGTAACCAAGCAATGAGCTCATTACACACACATTTCAGGGATTGCTTGAAAAGCTAGAAATTAACCAGAGAAGATGACTCCATATGCTTGGTTTCTTTAACCTATTACATTCCAGACAGAATGAATGCCTGGCAGAAAGGAAGCCTGGAAGGAAGAAACTTGAGATCCCCAGGCCAGGAAGGGTAGCTCGATCCGGAGGATGCTTTAGCTCTCTAGACGTGAGCCATGCTGCTACCGAAGCTAGCCATTTGGAGCCCTCAATTTCACAGCCAGTGTCAGGTAGATAGCTCAGATAGGCTTGGGTGGCCCCAGGCATCTGAACTATCCAATTTAATTTTATGCATTTGCGAAACCAAAGAGGATCGCCCAGGAAGTTGCTCCTATTTATTGTATTTGAATGTTGTGTTTGAATACCTCGCTGACCACAAGAAATGAACAGGGTTTCATTTATTTATTTACCCGTTTGTTTATTAGTTCATTCTCCTGTGTGAGTGTGTGTGTGTGTGTGTGTGTGTGTGTGTCCCCCTGGTTCCCTCCCTGATTTCAACGTCTCCAGAACTGAGTCCCTATTCTGGCTCTGTGGAACAATCCCATGAGTCCCTGGTGCTCAGGTCGCTCGTAGTGGGCTTCTGAACTTCTGCCCTCCGTGCCTTTTCTTTCTTGTTGACGTCTTAGCCCTTGAAACAAGGTCTTGGCTCCTTTCTCATTTCAGGATTTCATTTTGGGTGTGCGCATTTTGGGAGGGGGTGGGGGTGGGGGGCTAGAACACCTGTCCGCTGATCGCCTGCCACTCCGCATCTGGGCGCCGGCTGACAGGCTTGTCTCCTTTGACTAATGATGTGATTGATGGACAAAATAAGGAAGAACATACAAAAAAACATTTCTGTCTGGGCTGGTGTGTCAGCAAGCCTTCATCAAGTGGCTGCTGAAGGTATATTTTGCCGCACGCCTCATTACACAGTAATGGCATTCCCAGGCAAAGCTGTTTCTTTTCATGACACAAGACAGCAGGCAGCTTTATGGGCGCTGGGCCCACCGAGCCCGGAGGAAGGAGAGGCACACTAAAGAGCGGTCATTTCTAAAAGTGCCTCAAGTTGCTTTTTTGTTGTCATGAATTTAATATGAATCAACACAATATGAAACGGGCATGAGGGATTTTAGTGACTAGTGATTTTTTAAGACCGCTGTCTAAACAGCCATCAAGGAAGAAAGGGGAAGGGGGAAACAAAATCACGATATTTTCTTCCTCCAAACCTGTTGCAAAAAAGGAGTCATCTGTCAATTTTATTGCATTTAAAAAAGTACACAGAAGCATACAGTCCAAACAAATGTCTTCTTTCAGGCTAAACATGTGGGAAACGCCACATCGCTAATGCCAGAATCACCCCAGTCAGCAAGCGGAGTATTCATAACCCCATTCCGACGGCCTGCTGTGGATGGGGTGACATTCGTGAGAATTACAAATGTGGCCTCTTTGTGCGTGTAATGATGATCTGAATGTTGGTTCTGGCTGGAACATGAGGGGTACAGGGAACAGCTTCACGCAGCTAACAAGGTACCCAGCAGCTTCAGTGCAGGGCTGGGGATGAAAGGGGCTCATAGCTAAAACTCAGAAGCAGGGAAGGCAAGTGTTTAGCTTACTCCCCTCTTTCTTCTTTAGGGTACCCTTGAAATAGCCCTTGGGATTTGGTCATAGGCTCCTGCTTCAGATTTTGCAAAGGATTTTAGATTCCTCTCTCTCTCTTTCTCTTTCTTCCTTCCTTTCTCTCTTTCTTCCTTTCTCTCTCTCTCTCTCTCTCTCTCTCTCTCTCTCTCTCTCTCTCTCTCTCTCTCTCTCTCTCTCTCTCCCCCCTCTCTTCCTTTCTCTACTTCTTGTGGCAAATTTTCTTCACTAAGGCATTTTATTACATGTGTTATGCTCTTCCCCCTACACACACATTGGACTGTTTCCAAAGAGAAATGCTTCAAGTGAAGTTTCATTTGAAACACACTTTTTATTCCTTCCTGCTAACGGTGATGAGTCTTCAGCGGTAGATTGTCGAGAATAATATTCAATTTTAATGAGTTGTGATTAGGAATAAAAAGACTCTCTTCCCATAATAAATACTCGATAATAAATTAGAGGATGTATACAGGATCCTTATCTTTAGTTAAAAAATACACAAATGCAAAACTCTTGTTATGACAAATTTGAGAAAAATCTTCTCGTGTGTATTTTAATTGACTGTTCGAGGAGGCCAAATGATTGACACGTACGTCAATTTTGACATCATGGTGCACACGTTCACGCAAGCTGGTGATGGAGAAGACAATAACTGTGTCAATGTGGTAATTAGTCCTCAAGTCCCTGGGGCTGGGGACATCCATGTAGCAGCTTAGAAAGATTCTGAAGGGGCTCAAAATGAAGCACCCTGTGACTTATCAGCAATGAGCTTACAAAGGGAATGAAGGAGGGTGGGCTGTTCTCTTTTTCTTCCTGCCTTCTTGCCCTCCTCCCGCTTCTTCTTTGAACAAAAGCAAACGTTATTGACAGCCTTTGTTAATGCCCCACATCTGTTTGTTATTATCCCTTGAATTTTGACATCAAGGCAAGTGGTTCTGGGTCGAAAAGAGCCAGGGGACTCTACCTCCCTGAGAGTTAAGGCAGGGCTGAGTTGCTCTCAGAGCAGGAGAGTGCAGAGTGAGCTGGCCAGCACAAGCAGCTGCTAAGGGAAAGGTAGGCTGGTAAGGGAACCTTGTCGAGTCTGGAAGTAGGTGGTTCTTGTCAAAACACACACTGGTTCATCGGTGCAGAGTTTCCAGAGCTGGGCTCACCTTGGAAGGGAGGCACGGCGCCAGAGAGGTGGGTGCTCTGTCTCCTCATGTTCTGCAAGCCTTCTACCCTGCACTGGCTCATTGGCTTGCAAGTCTAGTGGTACTCTCTTTGTGATTGACAACTTCAAACCTAAGCTGTGTTTTACAGCGGTGCCTTCATCAATGCCGGAACTGCTTTCCGAGGGACTAATCTTCATGTAAGGTTGTGCAAACCATGTAGAGTGTCTTCACGAACACCCGGAAAGGGTAGGTCAGTTGCTGGGATGTAGCGTCTTGATGGCATCGAGATCGAGAGAAAAAGTGAACACAGGGCCAGATGCCGAACTGGCTCTAATGTGGTAGCTTCTGTCACAGAAAACATACTAAATGTAAGGAAAATAATGAGGTGAAGTATAGTTAATACACGGCCTAGTCATATATTACCTTATTGGGCATTATACATTGTATAGAATGGCATGTGCTATGTCAGCATTGCCATCACCACCATGTGACCACAAACGCCGGGATGGTTACAGCATCACTGGGCAATTAGGAACTTTTCAGCTCCATTGTCGTAGTAGAGATCATGAGTTTCTTTCATAGTGGACTGTGTCCATCATTGTCCACCAAAACACATGTGGGCTGTGACTCTAACTTGATATAAATATTCCCTAGCTCAGCTTAGACCAAAAGGGTAACTCTGAAGAAGAGAGTCTAGGTCATCCACTGTCAGTCGTTCATTGGTGAGGGGCAGGGAATTATGAAACTCTCCCCACTCATAGAAGTATATGGATAACGTATATCCGTGTGTATAGGTTAGTACTTTTTTAAAAAGAGAACATGATGTTAAGGGGACAGGGAGATGGGCGTTGGCCTGGGAGGAGTTAAGGGGAGGGGTTAAGGGGAGGAGTTACGGGGAGGGGTTAAGGGGAGGAGTTAAGGGGAGGGGTTAAGGGGAGGAGTTAGTTAAGGAGAGGAGTTGAGGATGAATGTAGTCAAAATGCATTCTATCAAATTCTTAAATAACTAATAAAAATAAAAGAATTAATAACTAAATTAAATAAATTAAGGAACTAATAAAGAAATCTCAGAGTACCCCAGGATCCTCTTATTTATCTATTCTTCCCAAAACTGTGAGAACTGGGACTCTTTCAAAGTTCAGGAGCAGGTAATGAGTATAACGTAGTTGCCCTATGTGGTGTCCTGTACCCCAGGGCGGCAATCTCTCCATTCTCTCAGAAGGTCGTTAGTTTCAGAGGCGATGGTTATAGGACCCACTAAGGAGCAAAATCATTTAGCAACAGAGATACCGTTCCTCATCAAAATGCTAGACGCCAGGGCGAAGGAGCTTCCAGGTGGGTGACGCTAAGCACAAGAGTAGAAAGGGAAAGAGACCCTCACCTCCAGTGATTCCCCTCAATCTTACTGGAACCACCCACCTATGTATTGCATCACCCCACTCCCCCATCAGGTTTGTCTGTCTGTCTTCATCGATTTTTCACTCACAAAACTTAACATTTGTGCAGATTTCTCCTGCCTTTTGTTCTCTTAACTGCCAGCTGCTGAGGAAAGCCTGGTGGAAGAGTTCCACCGGAAGCCAGCCAATTTCCACCGGAAGCTCTGGTTCCTGTCACCAAGCTTGACTTGTTTAGTTGTCATGCCATTTCTGCTATTTTTAATTGAAGCAATTACGTTTCTCAGTTTTGCAAAGGGTCCATTTGGTTCACATGCCCAAAACATCAAAGTGTTTTGTTTGTTTGTTTTAGTAGGTGATTTTTATTTCTTAGAAGAGGTGTTCATTATGTAGTCTGGGCTAGTCCTTTTGTAGCCCAGGCTATCCTTGAATTGGATAGCCTCCTGCCTTGGTCACCAGTGCTAGGATCACAGGCACGTACCAGCACTCCCGATTTCTAACAGATTTCTATCTGTTAAGATTGATATTAGGATTATTTGTTTAATCTATGAGATTGCTTTGGTAGGTGCTGCAGGTCGGTTGCAGCTGGGAAATGGGATTGCCTTGTGTCTCTTGTGTTACTTTTCTACTGCTGTGATAAAACACCATGGCCCAGGCAGCTTACAAAAGAAAGCATTTAATTGGGCTCAGAGTTTTTTTAAACACACAGATGGCAGAGCAAAGGCAGGAGCATGGAGAGGCTGCCTGAGAGACTGCCACATAGGCTGCATCTTGATCTGAGGGCGGGAGGTAGAGAGAGCACCACTGGAGATGGCAGAAGGCTTTCTGAAACCCCCAGAGCCCATCCCAATGACACACCTCCGCTAAAGCC
This sequence comes from Hylomyscus alleni, assembly GCA_019843855.1. NCBI lineage: Eukaryota > Metazoa > Chordata > Mammalia > Rodentia > Muridae > Hylomyscus > Hylomyscus alleni. The sequence continues at coordinate 7,802 of JADRCC010568928.1, forward strand.
AAAATCCCTGGTCCTTCTGAACCTGACCAGCTATTCGAATACGTGAATCTATGAGGCCATTCTCATTCAAATAACCACGGCTTGCATTCTAAACACAGGCGGCCATGGGGCCAGAATGCCTCCAGAGGACTCTTTCTGCTCCCAGCAACAGCAGGGTGCTAGGTTGCTTAGATGTAGATCCTAGGGTTCAGAGAGCTGTCCTCAAATCTTGACATTAGCCTGCCTGTGGGGTAGGGTGACTGTAGAGGAATAGCATCTACTGGAAGCCACAGGTGGAGGGATGTTAGGAAGGCGTTGAGGTGAGCTTAGAACTACTACATCTTGGCTGGGCAGTGAGTGGATGCAAGAAGTGAATGGATCACAGACCGGAAGTCAACCAGACATTCACTTCCCACATCTCTCCTAGTTATGTGCTGTGGGTAGCCCTGGTCTTGTATTTTGATGCTAATTCTCCTCTCCTGGAAAGCACAGCAGGCAGAGGAGGAGTGAATCATGTATACAGGTGCCTTGTGAACCTTCTCCCCACCTTAACTTTTCAAATAAAGGCTAGGGCCGATGATTGGGCAAGCAGGAGGGAAGGTAGAACTGAAAAGTTTGGAGGAGAAGGGGGGGAGAGAAGAGACTGGAGAGGAGACAGGAGAGGAGGACTTCTAGGTAGAAGGAAGATGGAGCTGAAGCACGTGGCTTGGAGAATGTGCAAGTCATATGGGATCTAATAGATGGGAATAGAGTAGTGTAGCGGTAGATCTGCCCAATCCAGGCGAGTAGCTTGTATACCAATTAATTGAGTTGTGAATTCATTGATTGGGTAAACTGGGTTTAAAATTTACCACACCAACATGTTGCTTCAATGGCTTCATTTCATATAGACTCACAGGTGTCAGCTCACAGTTTCCACCACCTCCAGTGCTCATTCCACTAATCCCTGTGGTCTGGAACCTGGGAAAGGCCTTGTGAGTCTGTCTGCACGAGGGCCCAGCCCACAGGGAGGGAGATTTCCCACTGCAGGAAATAAAACCTATCTCCTCACTTTGATTCCTTTCTTCCTCTTTGTTGTCCTTCCTCCCTCCTTCTGGAAGACCACCTTGAGAAGGAGTTTTGTAAAAACCTTTTCAGATGTGTAAGATGGAACCGTTACCTGGGCTCAGAGGAGACCAGTGTGCATCCCCTGGTTGGTGCCAGAATATCATAAACCTAAAGCCTGCCTGGATCAGACGTGAGCCTTTGTCTCCACGCTGTGTTAGCGGGCTGGTGGGTAGGTCTGAGTACCAGGAACCTCCTTCCCGCTGCAGCTGTACACATCTGCTCTCCACCTTGGGATCACCATCCCCATGGCCGAAGTCTTTGAACTTCGATGAGGTGTACGAAACACCCCATCGACACATCCCTATCGCATAGCTTTTGAAATGAAAATCTCTTAGATCAGTTTCAACTCATTCCAAATGTCACAAGCACCCTCCAGGCTGGAAAACCAATCTTCCCTCCACCCTTGGTTTGTTTGAAATATGTTATGGGTCTATGGGCAGGAAAGCTGGCACGTGTGGAGCTGGGGATTTTAGGGTAGGGATCGGTTCTTCTGGAGGCTGTGCTGACTGGGCAGTACTTCCTGACGTGCAGTCGTTCAGCATCCTCTGAGCTTCTTCACAAGACTTTAGGCTTGATGCCGCCCCAGCTTTTCTGTTTCTCCAGATTCCTGTGCTGTCCAGAGGCCAATCGAAGTCCTCCCTTCTGCATCTCTTGCACCATATTCTTATCACTTACGGATCCATGGGTGGAGTTGAGAAAAGGAGGAGTACTCTAGTGTATCCTCCTGCTCCTCCATTTCATACAGTTACTCTCTTTCCCCCTTTCCAGCTCACATGTACCTGTGTGTGTGTGTGTGTGTGTGTGTGTGTGTGTGTTTGTGTGTGTGTGTGCAGATTTATGCAGATACACCCCTTGACCCTGGCAATGGTACTATCAGCTTCCTTGCAGGAAGATTTGGTTAATCGCCTGATACTGCTCCAAAGGAGCCTGAAATAAAAACCGAAGCACAACCACGCACAAATCATGTCATATACATGACAAAAACAAACGCCGTAAAAGGGGAGGAAAGAATTCGAAATACCGTGACTACTAACTTTCATCTATAAATATGACCAGGGCTCTTTTCTGACTCTACTTTGAAATGAAGAGCTATTGTAAAATGAAGAAAGGGAACTTAAAATAATAAGAATTTAAGGCAAAGTGTGTGTTATTAAAAGTTCGTGATGTTGAAGAGCCAAACTCCTATCCCACTACTGAGATTTAATATGTACTTCACACAAAAGTAAATCATGTAATATTTTCATGGCAGGCATAGAATTTTATGGCTTTTATGACTATCATGGAATTGGGATTCATATTTTATAGACAGCTCTAATAACATCAAGAAACTGCTCTGGGAAAAATGGGGGCTTAGAGGAAGACGAATGATCACTCAGCAGAAGCTAAAATCAAGCATAATTAAAGCCCAGAGGTAAAGATGTTCCTGTGGTCTACGCACTCCAGGCAGGCCTAGGCATTTAGCAGGTACCATGGAGTGAAGGGTCATCTTGGCAAAATAAGACTCTTACCACCATGGATTATTGGTTCGAACGAATGCCCATCACTAGGGTGGGAGGGCAACCAGACTAACCCATTCCAACCTGGAAATATCTTGGGAAGGATACTGAGGTTTGATGCCCCGCATGTCTCTGTATCTCCTCCTTGGGGAACACTCTCCGATTTTATAGGGAACAGATGCAGCTGTAGAGGAAGGACTCTAGGGACTTTCCACCTCGCTCACCCCTTCCTTGCAGCAAACTACAATCTCTGCAGCCGGAGCATCTGAGAAGTTAGGTGGTAGTCAGAAGTAATCTCACAGCACCTATCTCTTACCATGTGCCTTGCTGAGCTTATTGAAGATTTCTATCCATGAGGGAGAAAGCTGGAGGGCATATCTCTGTTTTCCTCCTCCAGGTACAAGGTTCCCTGGTGCTATACCAGGTTGGTAAATACAGCCAGGACCCTTCAGCCTTGGTGAGTAAAGCTGAGATTTGATTCTCCATTTAACTCTCCTCCCCGTGCCTCAGAGTGTACCATAGCACTCATTTTTGGCATGGGCGGACACACAGACTGTCCACCAAATGG
>JADRCC010568929.1:0-15483 GCA_019843855.1 Hylomyscus alleni
CCCCCCCCCCCCCCCCGCCTTGCAGCGCTTCTAAGTATAGTGACAGGCGCGTGAGGTTTTCCTAGTCTCAGCACAAGCTCGGGGAGAATCTGGGAAATGTAAGTGGAAACATGAGACACAGCTTTATTTGGCAGTACTTTAAAAAAATAGCAGGACAAATGGCAAAGCAGTGTTGGGACCACAGGAAGAACAATCAATAGGCAGAAAGCAAGATAGAAGCCTCCTCAGCTTTTAGATCGACAATCGACAGCTGAGAGACTATTTTTTGCTATGGCTGACTAAATATGGTCAGGGAAGAGAGAGGCACAAGAGAGTCTGCTTGCCTGGGAGTGCATGTTTCAAATGCTCAGCTGCCTATAAAGCTCTAACACCCTAGGCTGTGGCCACTGATTCGGGAAGAGTCTAAGCTGGCCTCTGGGGTGACTCTGTGCAAGTCCTGACCTCTGGATATGACAAGGTAGCTTCCTTCCAGATCTACCACTAACCCTGGAAACTCAAACTCCTGTCCTCCAAACGAGCCCCAAAGCAGGAAAGACGTAGAGTGTTTCCTGAGCATCAGAAGAACCCAGTATAGTCTGTGGGCACAGGGCATAGGGTGTATGCTTACAGCTTCCTGGGAGACTGGGAGGTGGGTTTAGGGTTTTGCTTGCAGGTTTTTTTTTTAGTCTTAGATTACAACATTAACATCCTTTGCAGCTTTTCCCCTCTTGTGAATCATTTCATCTAACAAAAACTCTAGGTACATTCTCTTTGCCTCTGTAGCAACCTTCCCATTACTTAACTTTCTCTACATATCTATATAATTGATATATTGCACTCCAAATTATATGACCAATGTTGATTCAATTTGAAAGTGTGTGTGTATGTGTGTGTTTTCATGCCTACATGTACACATCTATGTATGTGTGTCTGTCTATGTCCATGAGGAAGAGCAAGGGAGAAAGGTAAATTATGTATTTTTTGTATATTTAACTTGTCTTTCAAATGTATCTTAAAAGGTAAGGGTCTGAGTTCACTTATGTACCTGCTTGCTTCATCCAGCCCATGAAAGAAGTGCTGAATCAGCAGCAGTGTGAAAGAACAGTTATGACGTGGTGCCTGCGATGTGACTCTAGGTCATCACGTCTTCCCTGTAGGTGCGCAGAACACTAAGCTCACAGGTAACCAAGGCTGAGAACCAACTTGTAAGGACGCTTCTGACTTTCTGCATGCTTACCTAATACTGACTGGGGTATACTCTCATTGTTAAATTAATTTATATCTGGACATAGGCTAATTTCAAAACTCAAATTGATAATTTAGTTGTAAAAATGCCATTGTTCAAATAGCATGCCAGATAACTTCAAAAATGTACAATCTACCACTGACATTACATCACTAAAGACATGGTCTTGATTGTTTTAGATTAAACAACTATTTCAATTGTGTCTCACTTCTCTAGTAAATCTGCACCTGCTTCCAGAGCACAACAGCTTCTAAGAGCTACTTCAAGATTTAGGTTTTTACTACTCAGGCCACAGACATCTGCATGATGGTGCTCTGCTGACTGAGGCCTGCGTTAGCAGCTCACTAGCTTTCTTTATGGCTGCAGAACTCCTCTTCCCCCACTTCCCTCCCAGCCCTCCCTTTTCTATACTTACCAAATCTCAAGGCTTCTCAATGTCTCCTTTTGAATTAACCTTCGAAATGTCTTAGTGACTATAGGCTGACTATAGGCCACTCCCAGATTATTTTTTTTCTTGTGCTAGATACTCAAGGTAAAACCCAGAGATTCACAGACTAAAGTGCCTCTCCTCTTTTATGGAGACTTTGGAAAAGTTATTTTAGTACTTTTCCATTATATTAAAAATCATTTTTAAAAAGTAATCTCATACAAACCAAGCACATAACTATTTGAATTTGCATTCAATGCAAACAGAAACACAACAAAAACTTGGCTAAGTGATAGTGAGTTTTTAATCTGTTAACTTGAAAATAAATTTCCATTTAAGAATATTAATTCACCCACACAATGAAAGACCCAATTTTAAAGCCTGTGCTAATTATAACTTGTTTCTTCCAATAAGTTTTAAGTAGATGTATTTGGTTTATAAAAATAATTTAAACTAAATTGATTATCATCTGTCTATAAAGCATCTAGAAGCAAATTATAAAGAAGAAAAGAGATGGGTGATGGAGGGAGCGGCGGCAAGCACGCTAACATTTCTGAACACACTTAGGACTCTGCTGATTGTATCTCTTGGGAAAGGAGGAAGCAGGGCAAAGCCTGGCAGTGCTTACAAGAACAAAGAGCAGGAAGTATGGCACTGATGGGATCAGGTAAATCTGGTGTAAAATTCAGTCTCTGATAAACTAATCTCTGCACATGATCCATTACTGTTCCAGAAAAGTAATCAGAATGTTCTACTAACAAATGGGAGAAATGAGCTGCTTCATGTTTTCACAACTATCGGCGTGGTAGTGCCTACTCAGAGCACATACTTCTTTATGTACCCATATGAACATACAATCTATGGAATGTAAAGAAGTATGTATTTTGGGTAGGTAATGTCCGCCAAGAGGAACCTAAGCTGAAACTAAAGGCAACTCTTTCCAGGAGGATCATCTTCACACTCTGAACTAACCTACCGTCAAGAAAATGGCCCGAGTCCAAAAAGTACCAGCCATTTACGGGTGTAAACTAAGATCCCTTATATTATACGTAAGGGAACAGTTCCATGGAAGTGGATTTTAATTTTTACATTAAATCATACTACACTCTACACTGAATACTCACATGATTAAAATTTAATTTCTACAGAGGAAATAGCATTGCTAGTACAAAACAGTGAGACACAGATCAATCATTATCTGTCTTCACAATTGGATATTTTATTCTAGTGTATCACACCTATCAAATCAGGACCAACAAATCTAATAAGAAAAATAAAGCAACAAAAAGCTGATTTTACTCATATTTTAACAGTTATTCTTCACATTTTGTAAAATGTATAACCTATTAAAATCAGAGGACTTTGTTAGGCAAAATTTTTGGTTTTATTATTTTCTTTTCTGACAGCTATTGAAACTACAATTTTTAAAGACTATCTTTTAAGTAAAATTATACTGCACACATGAAATCACTGGCCTTTGTCCTTCTCCAGTTTATCAGTTCTTAACCCAATCTATACCTTAAATGCAGTTAATACTTACAGTATGAGAGAGAATGATAAAAATGACAAAACGCTAGGCCACAACTAAAACATAAATGGGATATATTGGCAACAAACTGTCAAAAATGTAAGTGTGTTATCCTTATTTATATCAAATGGCATTATCCTTCTCATAATGAATTATGAACAACTATATTCGCTATTCCACAGGTCTGGAAGGTTTTAATAATTCTTTAAGAAACACTTTTGCAACTAAGAACTTGTTACAATCCTTAGAGAATACTTGCTATTCATTTATAAAGTAAAACTGAAAACTGATTCTGTTGCTTCCAAGTTCAGCTTATGTCTAAGAGTGTTCTGAACCACTCTGAAATGTCACACCCAGCACTTAGGTCAGCTGTCCCTTTGAAGTGAGTACATGTGCAGCTCTGGGCATCTGCTGACACTGCTAGAACTCCAACACTCCAACTGCCTCCCTGACAGGGATAACAGATGCTGACACTATCAGACGCTGTACTATTTTTTCCCATGGCCTCTCCTTGTCCTGATATGGCCAGTACATGAAACTCAACGATCCAAAAGCACACTTGAGCAACTGCACTTGCTGAATGGCTGCCATGGAACTACTAAAAATAGAACCAGGCAAATGCTATCTTCAGCACTTAAGTTCAGGCAACCGAATACCTCTTTCACTATTTGGAAAAAATGATGGAAAAAATTAAAATTACATTAATTTCACCAGAAGCACAATAATTAACAATAGATGTAGACTAGAATATTAAACTATTTGCATATTGTCTGAGATTGTGTTGTCCTTCTACTATATTAAAGACAAATAAAGCTATACATTATTCTCCTCAGCATCCTTATTTTACAGACAAACTATAATTTATGAGACGTTTATTGTATGAGTATGTGCCAGAAGACATTCTCTTCAGGCAGGAAACCTACAACAGAATCACATTAACAAGTGCTTAAGTACTGGTCTTAAAGTATCACATGGTAGGTTTTAATATTCAAAATTCAGGGATTATAGCCAACTACCATACATCAATGTATCATTAATCTTATAATAAGAACTAAACAATCTATACTCAGAACAGCATAGAGTTTAGTCGAGAAAATAAAATTTTAAGAAGATTAATTTCTGAATTTAAGGTTAGTAAGCAAAAGCAAAGAATGACACTGAAGACGTGTGATGTAATAATAAATTAAAGGACAGAGTCACTTTCTTAAGTCCTTTCTTATCCTTCCACTCCTTGTCAGAACTTATTAAGTCCTCAACTATCATGCTAAACTAGAAGCAGTACAAAAATATGTAGCTAACATGACCCTTTTTCAACTTCTAGTTTAATTACTTAAAAATCTGGTTTGCAGGCATGGTGGCAAACAGCTTTAATTCCAGCACTTGGGAGGCAGAGGCAAGCAGATCTCTGTTTGAGGCCAGCCTGGTCTACTGAGTGAGTTCTAGGCCAGTCAAGGCTACATAGAGAGGCCTGAATGAACAAACAAACCTGGTGATAAGTTAGAACCATTACTCTGAAACACATTATGATTTATTTGTTCTTTTAAATGTTGGTTTTGAAAGGCTATTGTATGCATTTCAGATCTAAGTAAAGATGCACACTGATGTGAGCTGCAAGAACAGCAGCAGTAGGACATAGGCCTAAAAATGGGAATTTTCTGTTTAACAACTGGTACACTAGTGTGGAAACCTCTAATACCTGTCATGCTATATTTCTACAAAAGAACATTTAACCTGTTTGGGTCCTAACCAGCAGCAGCAATGCTTTGCTAAAGCTGGTAAAATGGAACCAAATCGCCTCTTCAATGGATTTGGTCCCCTTCAACCAGCTGTAGCTATGCATTGATTACCACAGGACAGCCAGTGTTTTGTGAATGTGAATTACATCTCAACTAATTTCAACTTACTGAATCCATACAGACTGTAATTACAAGCAAATAACTAGCAACTATTAGTTTTATTTGGAAGAACTAAACTTGTTAAAGATGTTTCTTAAAAGCTTTATGAAAATGTGCGATTAAAAAGAATTTCAAATAAAGTTATTTATTTGTGGTCATGGTATTAACTTTTCATTTTAATTAATAAAATTTAATAACTTTTATAAAAGCACTTTAAATTTTAAGTCACATTATTAAGTTTCTTCTTCTTTTGAAAGTGATAATAAAATGCCTACTGTACCTCTAATGAAAATGACAAAAATATTTGAGAAACTCACCAAAAACTCACCTAAAAACATGATGGGACTATCACACTATTTCACATTAGCATACATAATTTAAAAGTTATTTTTTTAATTCTCAAAAAGTACATAATGTGTATTTGTATGTGTCTGTATGTGGACCTGTGTACATGACTGCAGTTGCCCATGGAGGGCAGAGGCATCAGATCCCTCTGGAGTTACGTATAGGAGTTATGTAAGCCATCTGCCATGGGTGCCTGAAATCAAACTGACATCTTCTTTAAAAAAAAAAAAAAAAAAATAGCAGGATGTGCTCATAACTACTTAGCCATTTCTCTAGTACAAGGTATGCATGTTTTAAGTTACAGAAAACTATAATACTACTTAGTATGCCAGAAATGCAGTAATAATCTTCAATAGGACTAAGCCTTCAATTTCACCACTATTTAACTGAGTTTTAGCAGAATGTTGTCCAGGGACAGACTTTAACAATAAACATCTAATTCTTCTAACCCTGAACCTGAAGCAAAGGTTTTTTTTTAAAACAGAAAGAAAATGCTAAAACACTAGTACTCACATGAGGATTCTCAACTCTCCTCACTTGCCAGCTGACAACCCTCACTAACAAACATGCCATTGCTCTGTCTTTATCCTTCAGAGAAACTTTTTTTACAAGTCTCTAAGTGGAAAGAAATTGAAGGAGACAAAACCAGAGAGTAATATTCACCCAACTTTCTCAGTAAGCACTAGAGAACTGCAGATGGCTCACACTGCTTACTAAGCACGCGTTTCAGCAATGGTGAAGGCCTGCAGGCAGGTGCCTGGGTAACCTGGGCTGCATGGTCATCCAACTAAGGCTTTCACTTTTTATGAATCTTGATTTACAACAGAAATTTTACCCAATGGAGATATAATAACAGGGCTAAACTCTAGGGGAAAACATTTCTATAAACATCAAATATCTGGCTGGAGATATAGTTCAAGAGTGTCTTGCATATACAATGTTCTGGGCTCAATCTCCAGTACCCCAATACATAAACAAAACACCAAGTATCAGAAAATATGACCAGTGTTATTCTGAGTTATAATTCCTAACCCTACAGATCAGCTTTTAAATTTATAATCTATTTTGATCTGCACCTTCAAGTCCAGGTATCAAAGCACACTTTCCATAAACATAAGGCACCTAGACATATTTTCAAGTCCAGGATAATAAAAGTTTTTCTTCAGAAAAGCACATCCAATAATTATCAGTTATACAATGCTGTTGATGCACTGCTGAAAAATTACTGTTAGTAACTAAAAGTCAGGAAGTGCACTCAGTTCCCACATACATACATAGACATAGACATACACATACATACATACATACATACATACATACATATAAGTGCATATGCAAATTCTGGGAACATCCCACATTTTCAATCATAACAAGCAGAAATGATTACAAGCAAACTTGTCATGAGGCAAGCTTATACAATGTTCAAAAAAATTAATGGGAGAAAAAATGCAAATGTTCCAAAAAGTAAAAAGAAAAACTCTCAAAAACACCAAAGAATTGTACTAACTAAAGAACTATTACTAGTTCCATTAAAGTGGAATACAATCACATACTAAGTAGGACTGTGTCAAAAATTCAAACATCCCAACATGCTATTACAATTGATACATATATTTATATAAACATTTAGTGTTTTCCAATAAAATCTGTAGATGGCAACCACAGCAACAGCTGTCCAAAATAAGTTAAAGAAAGAGGAATAAGGGAGTCATGTAGCTTTAACCAAGGCCATTTTGTTATATAAGTTAGTACACTTTCCTTTCCTCTAAAATTGTTTATGTGTGTATGCATGTGGGCATGTGTGTGCCACTGTAAACACGTAGGGAACATGTAAACATGTAGAGAACAACTTGCAGAAGTCTGACTTCTCTACCTGGGCCACAGGAGCTGAGCTCATGCCATCAGATAACAAGCACCTTTCCCACTGAGCCCTCTTCCCCAGCCCCTTTCCTTTCTTTTTCTTAATGCCATCTAATACAAATTAGCTAACTGAAGGAGTCACTGTTAACACATTTTCTGAAAAATCCAAGAATTACACAAGAATTAATTCTGTAATTAAATATACATTACTTTCTTGAAAACTTGTGGGGTCTTTACTGTTTTACTAATTTGAATGTCTACTGTATAAATGTGGAGGACATACACATGAATTTGAACATCCCTAGTCCTCATGGAAAAGGAATATGGAAATGTACACAGTTAATAGACTGCACTAAGCAGGCCTCATATGTGAGTAACAAACACAACAGAACTCTAGTGCAGAGGAGGAGGCAGTTGCAGATGGGAAGAAAGGAAAGGTGGCTAAGATAACATGATCGTGAAAGAAAACATTTAAGAGCCAGGAGGAAGAGAGAAGACAGCCCACTTTAGTCAGTAACACAACTACAAGGCAAGGAAGGCAGGAAGATTTTAATTAGTGGGAGAAACGTCAGAGAGAAGGGCTCTAGACACTCAGCCCATAACCCCAGCACTCAGAAGACTGAGGCAGGAAGATGACAGCTCCAGAACCACTTGAGCTACACAACGAAACTATCCTGAAAAAGAAAAAGAACTGGGCTTGAATGCAACCCCAGGCATATAAATAAAATGAGGCTATCACACCCAACCAAAAGCTGGTCAGAGGGCTGGTACCACCAACTTGTTGGCACAGTGCTCCCCTCAAAGCTACCTAAATACAATCACCAATAGTGCAAGCAAAACATCAAATTAAGGCTTTAAAACTTCAGCTTTTAAAATAATTGAGATGATGTTTATGATGTGCTTAGAAAAGAGGCTTATCACTGTCCTCATCTATCTAAGGATGGAGACATAATAATTACTATCTCCTTTACAATGCAAATGTATGAAGAGTTCACATATTTGTAATCTGAAAAGAACTCAATGTGTACTGGACAATATGGCCCTTCAATTCACCCCAAACAGCAGTCGTAATAAAACCCTGTTGTCTTCTGTAACTACCCTCAAGTGGTCATCCTAAGAAGTTTTAAACATAGCAAAAGGAAAATTTGAAATATGATATAAAATACATTAATGAGGGATGAACATGTAAAAATATTCAAAGAATTAAAAAAAATCCACACACATATTAAGGAATTCCAAAGAATAAGAATCCACAATAGCTGGAGAGATGGCTCAGCAGTTAAGAGCACTGACTGCTCTTCCAGAGTTCCTGACTTCAATTCCCAGCAGCCACATGATGGCTTCACAGCCATTTGTAATGGGAATCCGATGCCCTCTTCTGGTGTCTGAAGACAGCAACAGTATACTATATACGTTAAGATAAATAAATAAATCTTTAAAAAAAAGAAAGAATTCACAATAGATAAAATTACCAAACATCAAAGTCAACATTTTTCTTAGTGAATAGATTATAGGATTTTACTCAACTATAAGGAAACATAAGTTGTTTATGAAAACCTTATCATTTGTATTTGTCTCCAAAAGCAGCCTTCTCAAATTTTAACCAGCAAACCCTTTTATTCTGGTAGAACACCCATTACTAGAATATAATTAAGGTTCCTTGGTATTACATATCCAAATAGCCCAGTATTAAGATTGTAAATACTTAACATCATGTAAATGGATAATATGTGAGATTAAAAGATACTTTGTGAAGGACGTTGAAGAAGCAAAAAATCTTAAGACACATTTAATTAAAATCTTTAGATATTTTTTATCTACATTCAATAGACCACTTCATAATACTTATACTGGAGCAACATGTACCTGATGAATAAAGGCCTATTTTCTACAGAGCTTTATCAGTTGCTGAAATTAGCCAAATCTGTCCTCATCACATCAGGAAAATGACTACCACATCCAACAGGAAACCATCTTTAAGTTGCACCTAAAACATTAAGAGGACCTTTACCTGGGATTCCCTCTCAGTGCAGCATGATGCAGGGCATTGAACCCATTATTGTTCGTGATGGTCACATCTGCTCCAGCTTCCAGAAGAACTGCCAGGATGTCATCCCGTTTCTTACTTATGGCATCATGGAGAGGGGTGTCACCTTCAGAATCCTTTTGTTTTTTAAAGTTTAAAGAGACTTGCATTAGTTCTCCTTCCACTGATCACCACATCAACAGGAAGCCTTCCACTGCTCAACAAAGCCGCAGGCTCTCTAACAAGCAAACAGCTGTCAGTCAGCAACCATGCTGTGGGCTCTTGTCATCTGTCTCTGACATGCAGGTGACAGTGGTGGTGGTTCTTTCTGAGGCACATTCTCACACTGCAGCCTAAGCTAACCTTTTTTTTTTTTGTAGTGTATGCTGCTTATTTTTATTAGATATTTTCTTTATTTACATTTAAAATTTTATCCCCTTTCCTCATTTCCCCTCTGAAACCTCCCCATCACACACCCCCTCCCCATGCTCACTAACCCACCCACCCACTCCCACTTCCCTGTCCTAGCATTCTCCTACACTGGGGCATCGAGCCTTCACAAGACCAAGGGCCTCTCCTCTCATTGACGTCCCACAAGGCCACCCTATGCTACATATGTGGCTGAGCCTTGAGTCCCTCCTTGTGTACTCTTTGGTTGGTGTTTTAGTTCCTGGGAGCTCTGGGGGTACTGGTTAGTTCATATTGTTGTTCCTTCTATAAGGCTGCAAACTCTTCAGCTCCTTAGGTCCTTTCTCTAGCACCATCATTGGGGACCCTGTGCTCAGTCCAATGGATGGCTGTGAGCATCCATTTCTGTATTTGTCAGGTCACCAGGGGATCTTTCCCATATACAGTCACCAAACCCAGACACTATTGTGGATGCCAACAAGTGCTTGCTGACAGGAGCCTGCTATAGCTGTCTCCTGAGAGGCTAAGCTAACCTTTAACTCTATATAGTTGAGGCTAGCTTTGAACTACGATCCTCCTGCCTCTTCTTTCCAAGTGCTGGGATTACAGGCATGTATTAACACACCCGATGTCATACTCTATTGTCCTTCCATACCACGCACAAAGCCTTGGGCTCCATCTCCAACACCACAGGAAACGGGGCATGACAGTGCATACCTATAACCCTAGGTGACGATACAAAGATTCAATGTCATTATCATCCACAATGTCAGCCCGGGCTACAAGACACCTTGACTCGAATATTAAAACAAACAACCTACAGTAGCACTTGGAGGCCTCAATCCAATGAGTTTAAGGCCAGTATTTTCAGCCTTGATTATGCAAGTATCAATAATTTTTCAGTTTCCTATATATTAATAGAATATGCAGCCACAGATGAGAGTCAACAACTAATGAGGGCAGGAAAGTGGATACTTAGTTCAAAGTAGAAACAAATCCAATCGAAAACTCAATTTCTGAATCTACTTCTTAAAAACTTTTATCTATATGTATAGGGGTGTGGTGTGTGGTGTAAACACAAGAACTGGTGTTTGCACCCAGAGAAAGACAGCAACCACATTCCTCTACTCTTCTCACTTCCTTGAGACAGGGTCTCTGACTACATCAGCTAGGCTGGCTGGCCAGAGAACTTTGCATCCACTTTTCTCCAGCATCCCAGTGTTGTAGGCATGCCCAGTTTGTTGTGTGGTGCTAACTATCTGAGTTCACATCCCCTTGCTTACATAAGTGCTCTTACTCACTGAGTGGTGTCTTTACTTCCCCAATCTACCTTTTGTATTTATCATTATTCAATTTACCTAGCAATGAATTCTAAATCAGTATCGATCATTTGCAAAAGTGAATTATTTAGGGCTTATATACAATTTGTAGTTTTACAAAGTCATATATAGTGTACCCTCTATTATATACCACAGTTGTCAAATCCAGCTTGCCACCGGTTTTGTTTTATTTTGGTTTTGGTTTTTTGAAACAGGGCTTCTCTGTAGCCCTGGCTGTCCTGGAACTCACTCTGTAGATCAGGCTGGCCTTGAACTCAGAAATACACCTACCTCCACCTCCCAAATGCCAGAATTAAAGGCGTGCGCCACCACTGCCAGGCACCACCTTTTTTTTTTTAATTAAATTTTACTGGAACACAGTGATACCCATTCACCTATACACAGTGATACCCATTCATCTATGGATTAGCTATGATTCCCTCATTCTGTAATGACAGAGATGTATGGCCTTGAAATAAAATACATGAAAACCTATAGTATCCTCTGGCATTGTTTAGAAATGTTTTCCAACCACAGGCGCCCACCTACATAAGGTATTCCTAACCTGAGCTCAATCCAACCACTTACCTCCTATTCGGTGGCACTAAAAATGTGCAGCCTCTCACCTGAGGTGAACTAATGTGCCCTGGAATACCTTCCATGGATTCCTGGTCTGTCCTGCTTCCTGGTCCCTACAACAGCTATTCCAAAGCACAAGTCTCAAGTATGCTTTGTCTATCACAATCCCTACACTTCAGACCGAAAGGTTAGTAGATCTAAATTCCTTCTCCTTTAACAGATCAGCATTCTTGGTTCTTCCTCTGGTCTCTAGCTCTGCCTCCTCCAGGCAGGATGTAAAGCTACTCCCTAGTTCGGAAGGATGGATCTTAACTGAGCAGTTCCCTTACTCTCTTGTACCATGCCTGGGCTTCAGCCCTTCCCTAACATCCAGACTCATTCACACCACAAGCTCTGTAAGACCACAGTGATTACTCCTGTTGTCTTCTAATCATTACTGCATTTTCAACTTTAACAAAGTAGTTTTACATATTTGAATAGTGCTCAAGAACATTTATTTAAAAATAATACTCATTATTTATTATAAATTATTATAAAATGTATTTAAAAATACTTTTATTTAAAAATAATATTTCAAGTCTATTTTGTTAAAGATGATCAAGACAGAAAAAAGGCTAGAAAGAAACCCAAACACTGATATATTATGATTCTATACTATTTTATTTTTCTATGAAATTAAGTACTCATTCAAATTTTTAACCTTGTGTATACAGAAAACAGTGCTCATGGACACAGACCATGTTTCTTTTACATATATGGTTTAAGTTCATCTAGTTGCTAAACTAGCTTAGAAAAAAATAATTTTTAGGCAAATTTCTGTTTCAAAAATCAGGCTACTTTCCATTCTACTCAAAATCAACATGTTTTTCAAAACAGACTTAAACCTAGAACCTAGAATAAAGCTACAATGAAAATATTTAGATAGCTGCAAAGTAAATTATTTTATATCAGCCTGTATCTTGGATATCCTTCACAATAACAAATTTACTACAGAACTTGGTGGGTTAGAGAGATGACTCAGTGATAAGAGTACCCACTGCTCTTCTAAAGGTCCTGAGTTCAAATCCTAGCAACCACATGGTGGCCCATAACCATCTGTAATGAGATCTGACGCCCTCTTCTGTGCATCTGAAGACAGCTACAGTGTACTATTTATAATAACAAATAAATCTTTGGGCCGGAGCAAGAAGGAACTGAGCAAACAGCGTCTACCGGAGCAAGAGGGGTCCACTGGAGCAAGCAGAGGTCCTAAAAGTCAATTCCCAACAACCAGATGAAGGCTCACAACTATCTGTACAGCTACAGTATGTACTCATATACATTAAATAATAAATAAATAAATAAATCTTTAAAAAAAAAAAAGAACTTGGAAAGTGACTTTAGCCAGTCCTACCAATGCCTGCTTAGTATATTTCTCTCAAGTCTTACCTGGAGACTGGGATGACAACCAAAATCTAACAAAGTCTTCACAACCTGAAGATGACCTTTATTGACAGCGATATGAAGAGGCGTCTGTCTACGCTTATTACGAGCATTCAGGTCAGCACTGCCTCGGTGTAGGACTTCTATGACAGCACCCTCATCTCCAAAGGCTGCATGGTGAACGGCTCGATCTCCATCTTTATCCTGAAGATCAGCATGAAAATTCAATCAGGGAAGAGTTAAGAAAAAAAATCTAAAGCTATAAAATATCACAAACCAAATTAACTGCAGAAAAGTTGTAGAAAAGTAAATATAAAACTGACAAATGTTAAAACTAAGTTAGTTTTATTACACCATATTGAACTAAGCCAATACCAGGGTATTTTACTAAAACAGCAGTTCTAGGGATCAAACCTAGGGTCTCACACAGGTGAGGCACATGCTCTACAGTTTATAACAGAAAGTCTTTTAGACAGAATCTGACGTTGCCTCAACTGGCCTTTAGCCCTCCTGCCTCAGTATCCCAAGTCCTGGCATTTCCAGAATGCACAACCAAACCAGGCATAAGACAACTACACTACTATCAGTTGAGTGCTAACAAAAAATGATATAAAACAATGTGGTCATAGTCACCTTTACACAGGAATTGGATATTAGTCAAATTACAGCTAAGTCAGATGTTGCATCTAAGTGGGGAACATACCCACTTCTGTGTATCTGAAAACAGAAAATCTTAAAAATGAGCCGGGTGGGAGTGGCACACTCCAGTACTCCGGAGGCAGGGGCACACATATCTCTGTGAATTCTAAGCCAGCTTGGTCTACAGCAAGTTCCAGAACAGAAAAAGCTACACAGAGAAACTCTGTCATAAAAAAAAAAAAAAAAAAATCCAAAATTCTATAACTTTTTCAGAAGAATTATACTATGCTTGCTTGCCATACTGTTTGTAATAGCCATACTTCTAAAGAGATGAGAGATTAACTTTTTTTACATAAAAGAAACTACTTTATAAAGGGGAAAATTTGCACTGTACCATATATTATATATCAAATATATTTACATATAATTAACTTCATTTCCTTTGCAGAGACAGATATACATAGAGAAAGGTACTATAATACTCCTACTATCTCCCTGAGAATACTACACTTCAAATGTCAATACCACTACACTTGAATGTAAGCCTATTCAACTATTCGTCCAAAACAGTGACCCCCCAGTCTTTGCATCAGTACCCAGCATACTCCCTAGATTTTACAAAGGGTTTAAAAACTCATTTAGTACCCACGATTACTTAAAAGTACTTCTCAAGGATCACACAAGTAAATACTGCTGTAATTAAATACTTCTGAAACAAATGAATAGACACAAAACAGGTACAGAATTCAAGAGAGGTTTGGTTTTTGTTTTGTTTTGTAATATTTGCCTGTTATCTTTCAAATAGGCATCAAGGGTAATATTTATGTAGGAATTTGGTTCAGTAACATTCCTTGAAAAGGTAGGAAATTTCCACTTTGTGGACATTTCTAGCTGAATCAAAATAGGAGTTGCAGAGAAAATCTCTTGTGTACTGTATGTGTATAACTTGTCAACAAAAACCCTATGGCCTATAGAAATGAGCAGAATAGAAGATGGGACATTCAGTAGGCAGAAAGGATTCTGGGATAGAGCAAAATGAGGAAGGTTTGGGCCCCAGACATAGAAGACAGTTGCATATAAACTAAGGACCAAGTAAACCGCCACATGGCAGAACTTAGACTAATGGATTATTAAACTATAACCGTTGGGGAACATGCCTAGCTATATGGCCTAGGTATTTGTAAATATATTTGAGTCTCAGAGTCATTGTTTCCAGGAGCTTGGGGCCGAGAGGAAAAACATACTTACAGAAAACTCCTTTCTACCAGGAGGTTTTGTTATATTTCAATACTGAGAAAGAAGTACTAGCAAGCAACCAGAGAAGGTTCTATCCTCACACTTCTGAACAGCATTGTACTCAAGTATCACAAGCATATGTACATGTACACATGCATCATGAGAGAGACAGACAGAAAAAAAAAGACTGATCTTCCTAACCATCAATCTGAATTTTTTTCCCTGTGATTTTTAAAAAATATCTTTCCCTCTGTATGAGAAAGAGAGAGACAGAGAGAAAGGAGAGACAAAGACAGACAGAGAGAGAGAGAAAGGAGAGACACAGAGAGAGAGAAAGGAGAGACACAGAGAGAGAGAAAGGAGAGACACAGAGAGAGAGAAAGGAGAAACAGAGAGAGAGAGAGAGAAAGGAGAGACACAGAAAGAGAAATGAGAAACAGAAAGGAGAGAGACAGAGAGAAAGGAGAGACACAGAGAGAGAAAGGAGAGACACAGAAAGAGAAATGAGAAACAGAAAGGAGAGACACAGAGAGAAAGGAGAGACACAGAGAGAGAAAGGAGAGACACAGAGAGA
>JADRCC010568930.1:0-10327 GCA_019843855.1 Hylomyscus alleni
AGGATTACAGAGTGAGATCCTGTCTCAAAAATAATAAAACTATTGTTGTTGTTGTTGTTGTTGAATAGCCCTGTGAAGGAGACCTGCCATACCAATTGTTCTCAACCTGTGGATCACAATCTCTTTGGGGGCCAAGCAACCCTTTCATGTGGGTCCTATATCAGATATCCTGCAGGTCAGATATTTACGTTACAGTTTCATAACTGTAGCAAAGCTACAATGAAAATAATTTTATGGTTGGGAGGGGTCACCACAATATGAGGAACTGTATTAAAGGTCTCAGCACTGGGAAGGTTGAGAACCGCTGTGCTAGACCAAAAGCAAGCTGACCCCTTTATGGCCTCTTATGGAGTCAACTAACACAAATAATCTTCCCTAGACATTTGGAAGCAGTGACTAAAAATAAATTCAAATCAAACACTGAATGGATCTGGGGTGTTTCTCAGAGCACCCTTCTGTGTTATAGTCAGCAAGCTTATCGAAACCAGCAAGGAACAGCTCAGCTCAGCTCAGAGACTACTGTCCCTTAGAAACAGTAGTGTTTATACTGCATGTACAAAGTTTTCTGCTCTTATAGAAACATTTAATTATGGATGACAATGACATAATATTTCTCTCCTGCCATTCCTCAGCCTGTAAATTAGTATATATTTTGTTTTGTTTGTGTTGCATTAGAGTATTTTGATTTTAAAAATTGCTGTTCAAGTTGTTGAATCGGTTTTTATTTTTTAAATTTGTTAAATGAATGCTAGTTCGGAATTAGGACAGAATTTCCAACAATTTCTGCAATGACCCTAGACATAATTTGCACTAGGTATATTCATGGTAAGTAGACTTCTCAACACTGGCCATTATAAAAATCAAAACACTTATCCATTCTGAAAGAGTTTAAGATACTCTGTGTCCTGTAGTATCAAATGTTTAGACAGGATTTTACTTTGGGACAGGTCCCAGTAGCCCAGGCTAGCCTGGAACTTGCCACATAGCTGAGGCTAACCTTGAATTCCTGACCTCCTCAAGCTACTTCCCAAGTCCTGGGATTATAGGTATGTGCCACCACACCTGCTTTCAAATGTAGTTCTTTCTTTAAGTATATTTTTATTTATGCTTTGAGAATGTCATACGTGTATATAATGTCTTTTGATCACATCCTCTTCCCACCGTGCTGGTTAAACTCCTCCCAGTATCTCCCAACCTCAAGTCTTTCTTTTCTTTTCTTTTCTTTTTTTTTTTTTTTAAATAACCCATTGAGTCTGGATAATGCTGCCTGTATGCAAATGGGTGCAATGGCCATCCTGGTTGGCCTACTAGGAGCCACCCCCATACATCCCTGAAGAAAACTGATTCTCTTTCCCCAAAAGCCATCAACTGCCTATAGCGGCTCAGCCAGGGGGTGGAGCCAATCTGCCACTCCTTCTGGGACGCTGATTGGCTTGATCTTGAGCCAGCCTTGTGCGGGAGCCACAGCTGCTGTCAGGTCCTGAGCGCAGGGGATACTTTTGCAGCAGCCCTGCTGACATCTGGCCCTCACGATCTTTCTGCCTGCTCTTCTAAAGCGATTGAGAGCCTTGGGGGAGGGGCTGAGGAGGCTGTGATGTAGATACCACAGTTAGGGTTATCTCTACTATCACCTGTTCTCTGCACTTTGACCACTTGTGTGTCTCTACCTTTAGCAAAAAGAAGCATCTCAAGAGTGCAGAGATGCTTTGGGGTGCAGAGTATTTGGAAGACAGTTTGGTATGGTGTTAACAGGAGGTTCAACCCTAGGGCCTATGAGCTTCCCAGGCACAGGTTCTTGGTCAGGTTTATAGCATCGGGCACGAACAGTAGTACCCTGTCTTGTGACTCTCTCTCATTCTCTCTCTCTCTCTCCTCTCTCTCTCTCTCTCTCTCTCTCTCTCTCTCTCTCTCTCATCCCTCCCTCTTCTTTCTTTCTTTCTTTCTTTCTTTCTTTCTTTCGTTCTTTCTTTCTCTTTTTCTTTCTTTTTTTTCTTGAGACATGGTCTCTCTCTATAGCTCTGGCTGGCCTGGAGCTCAATACGCAGACCAGGCTGGCCTTGAACTCAAGGTGATTTCACCTACCTCTGCTTCCTAAATGATGGGATTAAAGGCATGTGCCATCACACCCTGCTCAAAGATTTCTTTATGTAAAAATGAACCAGCTTATCCATTACATTAGCATACAGATTTACCTTTATCTTTAATCAATGGCAAAACTGTATATGTACAACAAAGAATGGTTTTAAAATATTTTCTAATGGTTTATCATCAGTAGATGTTTGATTTGTATACCTATTTTTGCATACCTATGTTCCAAGAATTGTGTGAAAATTTCTCCAGAGAAGAGAGGATCTGGAACAAAAAAAAAAAAAAAAAAAGAAAGAAAAGAAAAAAAAATGCATGCAGTCTGCTGTGTCTCAGCAGTTACCAACCCTGCCAGGCACTGGAGTGAAGGTGTTGGAAGGCGGTTTCATCTGGCCTGTTGGGGCAAGTGCATCCTCTCTGAGAGTCGGCAGGAGACGGCTTAATTGGTGGTCATTAGAATAGATGCGACTGATTACGAATCACTTGAAAGCATTTCAGCTGCTTTTGCACTTTGTAATCTTCTCCCCTTATCCTTCCTTGGCAACTTTTCTGCTTACTCCTCATTGAAGTTTCCCAGATAGACACTTTATGTATATATATAAATTTATAGCCTGTTATTCTGCCTCGGGCTCTTCATTCTTCCCTTCACTGAGACCATAGCGGCAACTCCAAGAATGCTTTGAGAATACCTACTGTGTACTCATGGACAATGTGGTGACAGGAACCCTAGCCCAGCCAGTGTCACAGAGGTCACTGTCCTGGCTTTGTTTTGTTTCCTACTATATCCCCAAAGAGTACTTGCATTAGTTACTTGTCCTGTTGCTATGACAACACACTTGACTAACGAAACTTAAGGGAGGAAGGGTTTATCAGCTCGCAGATCCTGCCCGGTGCAGCCGTTATGACAGGGTTAGGCATGGCAGCAGGAGCAGAAGGCAGCTGTTCACGCTGCATCCACAGTCCACATTAGAGTGATGGATGCTGGTGCTCGCCTTACCTTCTACTTTTTATCTAGTCGAGGACCCCACCCATAGGACGGTGCAACTCACATAGACAATAGACCTTTGAACCTTAATTAATATAATCTAAAAAACCCCTCCCAGATGTGCCCAGAGGTTTGTCTTCTAGGTTATTTTAGACCCTGTAAACCATCAAATATCAACTATCACAGTAGAACAAACAATATGTAGCTTGAGGTAGAGTAGCTGTCTTATAAACCACCTAAGGTACCCCTGTTATCTCACTACAGTGAAAGTACTGTCCATCAGATCACAGCCCCTCCAGCTGCTGCTCTCTCCTCAAACTCAAGCCATGCCCCTCTGCAACTTCTCTCTCTTCACATGGAAAGCTGCCATGTAGCATCTGATATAATCTCGCTGTAATCTTCCTCCCCTTCCCCCGGGACCTACAATCCCCAACCCCTCACTGCCTCGTCAAAGGTGGTCTTGGTTATAGTTAGTCCTTACCAGTGCCTCCCTGACTCCTGACACACAGGCTAGGTCATAACATGGAACCTTCTCCAACCCTGGAAACCTATAGAAGGCAGAAAGCCTATTTCTTCCTTCAGTCTGTTAGTTCCTGAGGGCTGTAACTGAGTACCACAAATAAGATAGCTTCAAACAACTGGAAAGGTATTGTTAAGTTCAAGGGATGGATAGTGGCACTCCAACAACTCTGTCCCACCAAATAGGGTTGGCTAGTTGTCTTCAGTGTATCTGGAAGACACAGTGCTCTGGTCCTGGGTATTTTCATACCTTCTTCCCCTGGCTTCTGTCTCCAGTGTAAACTCCCCTTTTATAAGGACACTGGGTCACTCAGGGTCATCTTCCCTAATGACCTTAATTTTTCATAATGGTCTTTATAAAGATCCTTTTCCAAAGACGGATATAGACACGCTTGCCTCCCCCCAAAGCTGTATTTACGAACTGCCAAATGTGATGGACCCAGGACATCACAATCTCTTTTAATCTAGCTTAGCTATAGTAGTTAAATACCTCGTCATTCTTTTTTTTAAGATTTATTTTACTTATTTTATGTGTATGAGTACACTGTAGCTGTACAGACGGCCAGGAGCCATCATGTGTGTGGCTGCTCTCCAGCTCCGCTCGCTCCAGCCCCGCTCGCTCTATAGGCGCTTTGTCCTGTAGAATCTCTTGAAACATGAATTTGGCTGATTGCGTATTGAAAATCACACCCCGCATGTTCCTCTGTTGCCAGACTCCTCTTCCTCAGTAGAACCACACCCCTCCTTGGATATAAATACACCGTATGAGAAGAACATTTGTTGAACAGGGTCCAGTACTCCCCCAAGTTACCAGACCAGGAGATACAGGGTCACTGGAGAGGCCTGGGTCTCAGTGGCACATGCTGACATTGTAGCTCAATGTCTCCCTGACACCGGCTGTTCTCCTTGGTGATCATGCGACCGCACAAAGGATATCTAGCTCACTCCCACCCACTCCACCGAAGGCTGAAATTCTGGTGAAAAGAACTTATCCTTATCAACTGTTTGATGACTTAGAAACACAGTGTGTTCAGGAAAGGCAGAATAAATGTTCTTTTTATTATTGATGTCGAGAAAAACAACGTGGTATCCTAGCAACCCCCAAAGGTAATTAAGAAGCTAATTTCTTTTCTTTCTTCAGGTCATTTAGAAGTTTTATGTTTTTATATTTCAGGATGACTCCATTACAGTTGTCGTGATCATTAAAAGTCAATTTTTCTCACTTTGAACCATCAGGAGCCCCTTAGGTTGACCCCAAGTTCTGTAGACATAAACACAGTTTTGTTTTACAATTATTTATTCTCTGGGTGGGGGGGGTAGGAGAGCTCAGGCACCGAGGTGAGTGTGCTATGGTCAGAAGAACACTTACAGGAGTTGATTCTCACCTTCCATGTGGACTCCAGGAATCAAACTCAGATCCCCTCATTGGCAGCAAGCACCCTAACCTTGCAAAATACAAAACCGCTAAGTTTCCTAGCTTTCTAGCACTCGGATGCAGGAGCCCACCTCAACCCCTTTGCTCCTTAGGTTCTGTCATGGTTTGAATATGCCAGGGAGTGGCACTATTTGGTATAGGTATGTCACTGTGTGTGTAGGCTTTAAGACCCTCATCCTAGCTTTTTGGAAGTCAGTATTCTACTAACAGCCTTCAGATGAAGATTTAGAACTCTCAGCTCCTCCTGCATCATGCCTGCCAGGACACTGCCATGTTCCCACCTTGATAATGTACTGAACCTCTGAACCTGTAAGCCAGCCCCAATTAAATGTTGTTCTTATGAGAGTTGCCTTGGTCATGGTGACTGTTCACAGCAGTAAAACCCTAAGTAAGACAGGTTCTGAGCAGGTCAGATTCAGGGCCCCTTTCCTTTGTCATGGAAAATGACACTTAGGGGCCGTAGTGTAGGTATGAGGGGTGCTGGGAACCTGTGTACAAGCTTTGATTCCAGGCCTTTCCAGAGAACAACGCTAAGAAATGTATCATGTGTAGAGTTTAGAAAATCAGGAGTGGATTTTTGTCACACCCACCAGCTTGTGTTCTTGCTCATCGCCATAGCTGAAATATTCTCCATGTTCACAGTACAGACCTGTGTGATTTCAGAAGCCATACAACGAGAAGAGCATGACTATAGCAGTCTATAGAAGCCATTTCCCCCTGAGGTGATCTCTCAGCTTTCTCTGTGACACATAGCCATTCAATGAACCTTGTGAATTTGCACTCGTGCAAATGTTCTGTGAGGCTCAAAGTGGAGTAGTTGTTTTGAAAGTGTGAAGGTGATGGGTTGGATCTATTTTAAAACCCCAGCACCAGGCCTGGCATAGTGATGCATACCTTCATTTCAGCACTTGGGAGACAGAAGCAGATGGATTTGTAAGTGTGAAGAAAGCCTTGCAATCAGCCTGTTCTACACAGTAAGTTCCAGGACAGCCAGAGCTACACAGTAAGACACTGCCTCAATAAATACATGAGTGAATAAATAAATAAATCCCCAAACCAGAATCTTTAAAAATTTTTAAAGTACACTTACATGTGTGAGTGGGTGTGTGTGTGTGTGTGTGTGTGTGTGTGTGTGTGTGTGTGGTGTGTGTTCATGCATGTATCACTGCATGCTTACAAAGTCAAGAAGACAACTTCAGGTGCCAACCTTCATTTTCCAGCTTTTTTAAAGACTTATTTATTTTAGGTATATGAGTACACTGTAGCTGTCTTCAGACACACCAGAAGAGGGCATCAGATCCCATTACAGATGGTTGTGAGCCACCATGTGGTTGCTGGGAATTGAACTCAGGACCTCTGGAAGAACAGTTGGTGCTCTTAACCGCTGAACTATCTCTCCTGCCCTCCATTTTCCAGCTTTTTGAGGCAGAGTCTTTTGTGCACTGCTGCCTTCTCCATGCTAGCTTACCTAGGAGTGTCTAGAAATTCTCCTATGTGGGGGGCTGGTCTGGTGCTGCTATATATTCAAATGCTAAATAATGGCCCCCAAGATCTGGTTGCCCCCATGAGGAGATCTTCATGTACACCAAATGATGCTGTGTAAACTTTGCCCCCAAGTTATCCCTGATTGGTCAATAAAGATGTCTACAGCCTGGGTTGGGCAGAAGAGATGGGGCAGAGGTTCCTGGGCTTGGGGTCTCAGGCAGGGACCATGAGGAGAGAGGGAAGAAGTTGCCATGGAAGAGGTGAGAGAGTGGCCATGAGGGCCAGCCTGTTGGAATAGGAGCAGCCCAAGCAGAACCCAGCAAGTAAGAGAAGTAGACACGATAACTTAGAGGGCTGCTGTCCGCTCAGCTCTGGTGCTTTAGGGCTTACTATAATCTAGAGGTTTTGTGGATTTTATTTGGGAAAATAAAATTTATTTATATGGTCTAAGGGGGGGAGGGAAGAAACAATAAAATTTACTACAACATTTTTGGCACCAGTGTAAAAATATTGTCAATTAAACTTAACCCCTGTCTAGCTTCAAATGAATGTGTCTCAAACTATGATATTGATTTATTAGGCTCTGAACAATTACTGGAGGATCACCCCTAATCTAAATCTCTAAAGCTACTCTGGCTACTACCCCAAATGTGCTCCCCAAATACCTGCTGTTTGAAACTCTCTGGGTTATTTCTGCTCCAGCAGTCTTGGGAGGAATTTCACTCTGGCACATGCTGTTAGTCCATCATAAGTAATGGAGACCTCCTGTTCTCTCCGTCTTCTCCTGGAGGCTGGCTCTCTCTCTCTCTCTCTCTCTCTCTCTCTCTCTCTCTCTCTCTCCTTTCTCCTTTCTCCTTCTCCTATGGTTCCTATCCATGACCCTAGCATGGTAACACAAGCTCTACTTCTCTCTATCCCCCCCCCCGCCCCCTGCCCCAGTGATTGGCTGTTGCCAGTTTTATTTAACCAATAGTTTAAATTGGGGAGCAAGGTTTACACAACAAAGGCCAGTATACTGAGGATCTGTTCTTCTTGGAGCAACCAGATCTTGAAGTGCAGAATTTAGCATTTGAATACAAGCTGCACCAGACCAACCCCCTAGACTCCTAACTTACAGCTCTCTGTAAGAGCACTGGGATTACAGGGGTGCACTACCACATCCAGCATATTGTGGGTCTTGGGGATTTGACTTCAGGTCCTCATACTTGCATGCACACATGTCCATGAAGCCGCCTTCTCAGCCTTGTTTTCTTATTTTTTACTTAATGCCTCAATAAAACACAAACTTTGTTCAAGGTGGTGTATACCTTCATGTAGACCCAATAAAATATACTGATGTCCATTCCAGCTAAGGACAGCTTTCTAGAATTACAATTGAGAATGATACCATTATAAAAAACAGATACCAGAGACATGAGAGCGGGTTGTTAGCCTGTCTTCTCTTGCTTAAGGGCAAACACAGGCTTGATAAGTTTCTAAGTTGGTCAGACAGAAGAAATGTAAGTATGGTTCTTGGTAAGTTTGGAGAAACAGAAGAGCTAAATTAAAGACACTGCTTTCAAATTGGCCAAAGAAAATTCTACCCATCCCATGAAAAGGGAAACAGAAAACATTCTGTTTAGTGTGGTGGCAGAGAAGGGCACAGTGAGAACCTCTGGAATGCCACTTGTCAGAAAAAACAAGACATCTCCCAGAATTCTGCAGATTCCAATAACCCAACAGTCCAATACCCACGGAGACCTGTAACCCCAGAACTTGGGGAAGTTTGAAGTCAGTCTGGGCCTATGTAATGAGACCCTGTATCAAAAGAAAGGGACAGAGAAAGGAAGAGAGGGAGGGAGGGAGGGAGGGGAGGGAGGAACTAACTGAATGAGAAGATCCAGCATACCTGTGCTCTCTGGTGGGTGCTTGCACTTACACAATTCCCATCCCCTCCCCCAGCTCCACAGAAGCCTTGAAAACCAGTAGCCCCAGAATCACAAGGACAACCCCCCCCCAACCCTGCAAGCAATCACAGTGCAAAACAGCGGCCTGCAATCACGTAGCAAACAGGCAGCCCTGCAATCAGAGTGCGAAGCAGCAGCTCTGTAAGCAATTATAATGTAAACCAACACCTCAAGAGGGACTGCAAGGGACCAGGCTGGTTTCTCTGAGTGTCACCATCCTTTGACCTGTCTAGTTGGTTTTTATTTCACCTGGCTCCTTTCCCCTGCAGGTGTAGGTCAAGAACAGTTACAGGTAATTGTTCAACATCACAACTGCTTGAAGCAGAGATTATAGCAGAAAACCAAGAATCGGATACACACACACACACACACACACACAGACACACACACAAAGTTGAAAGGAAAAGCTAGTGAATAAAATGCTCACAGAGCTTTGAGGGGCTCTGACACATTTCTAGGAATCTAGACAATCTCATCCTGACCAGGGAAGACCTAAAAGAACAGTAAGTGTGCAGCTCCGAATGACCTCCTGGCTCTGAGCCAGGGGAACGTGAAATTCACCAAACCAAGCCTTAAAGGTGAAACTCAGCCTGACTCACACAGACCCCCTGGGAATTAGCATTTAAGGAACTCTGTCCAGTCATTAACAGCCTCTAGACTACCTATCCAGACCTTTGTGGCCACAAGATACTTTACAGGATCAATTCAAGAAAGTTACTAATCAAACAAACAGAAGTTGCAAACTGAAGAAACCTCTCAAAGACAGCAACAAAGACTCTGATTCCCAGAGTTGGGATGTTATATTGTTTTTAACGTCCAGTTTTCAACAGCAACAAATCATGGGGCATAGGAAGAGACAAAGGAAACATGGTCTGCAAGCAGAAAAGAAAGTACATAATAGAAACTGCCCACAAGGTAGTTTTGATTTATAAATTAGTTTTAAAAAGGCAAAATCATATTATTACTATTGTTGCCGCTGCTGTTGTTGTTGTTATTATTATTATTATTAATAGAATATTTCTATGTACCCCAGGTGTCTTAGTTTGAGTTACTACTGCCATGATGAAACATCATAACTACAAGTAATTTGGGGAAGAATTCACTCCCAGTTCTATCGCTAAAAGCAGTGAGAAGGAACTCACACAAGGCAGGAACCTGGAGGCAGGAGCTGATAAATGCCATGGAAGGGTGCTGCTTCCAGGCTTGCTCCCCATAGTTTTCTCAGCCTAATTTCTTATAAAACCCAGAACCACCAGCCCAGGGATGACACCACCCATTGTCTGACCTCTCAGATCAATCGTTGATTAAGAAAAGCTCTGTAGACTTGCCTGCAGCCCAATCATATGGAGGTATTTTCTTAACTGAGGTTCCTTCCTCTCAGATGGCTCTAGCTTGTGTCAAGTTGACATAAAACTAGCCAGCATACCATGTTAGCCTGGAACTCTTGACCCTCATGTTTCTGCCTTGAAGGTCCCGGGATGTCAGGTGCTACTTTGCCTGGCTTAAAGTCAGTGATTTTAGAGAGACCTTATCCAGAAATAGTGACCTGGTTACATAGTCCCAGTTATTTGAGAGACTGAGGTAGGAAGTTCATCTGAACTTAGATATTCAAAACCAGACAGTGAAGGGACAACCTAGTGAAACCTAAACTCCATATAAATAATTAGATACTATGCCCCAGTGTAGGGGAATGCCAGGGTCAGTAAGCAGGAGAGGGTGGGGTGTCGAGAAGGAGGGGAGGGGAGAGAACAGGGGTTTGTTCTTGTTGTTTTTTGTTTTGGCTTTTTTTTTTGGAGGGGAAACTGGGAAAGGAGATATCGTATGACATGTAAATAAAGAAAATATCTAATAAAATAATAAAATAAGAAAAAA
>JADRCC010568933.1:2573-15716 GCA_019843855.1 Hylomyscus alleni
ATATATATATATATATATATATATATATATATATATATATATATATGCCTTATGCCCACAGTAACAAGCCTTATGCCCACAGTAACCATGGACACTCATGAAAGCACATGTCCATGTCCTGCTGGCTCTGGGCCATGTCAGGCCATTCCTGCCATGCTCAAGCAGGACTTGGCACCATCTCTAGCACCAGGAGACAGGGGTCTGGTGGGGAACAATCACACAGAAAACGGACATCATTGATCACTCTGCCATGGTCTCTGCTCTTGCAGCCAAATCTTGACTAACAGTGGCCCAGTTGTGGTCCAGTGGAATATGTGCTCAGTGATCTGTTCCCAGGTTGACGGGAGATTTGCTGTGAGCTGCTCTCGCTTCTCTGCATGTGCATTATTGTAAGGTTCCAACTGCTCAGGCAGGAGAACCCAGATCTGCTGCTTTGATTCTGCCTCAGGGTCACAGAACAGCAAGAGGAAGGGCTTTATGGAAGAACCCAACCAAGACATCGTGTGTGTGATGCTGAAGCGGGATCCACTTCATGGCTTTGGTAAGATGGCTTCCAAAGGGCCCTGCTCTGCTCAGCAGAGGGAGAATGGGCACCATTCTTCTTTTTGATTTTTCCACTCTCCCAACCAGGATGCTTCTCTCCTATCTTGCAGTTTTCAATAATTCTTTCCATTTTTTTCCTTTCTTTTAATGCCTCAAAAAAAACTCACTAAGACTTTTGGGACAAAGGATTTTTTGTAGGCACTGATGCATTTCAGGGTTCATCTAAGCCCAAGACTCCAACCTCCCCCCCCCCCCCACATAAACAAATCTTGTACCAACCTTTCTCCAGTATAAGTAGTTCTTAGTAATATAGAGGAGTAGGCAATCTTCCTCATCTTCAATTATTAATCACAATTTAAAAATCCTTAAACCCTGTAAGAAAAAAGATATAGAAACAGTATTTGGTTAGAAATCATCTTCCCTAGGACTGGGGAGATGGCTCAGTGGATAAAACGCTTGTCATACAAATGTGAAGCCAGATCCCTAATACCCACATAACAAGTTGGGTGTTGTGTCTGTAATCCTGGCACTTGGGAAGCTGAGACAGGGATTCCACCAGCAAGCTGGCTACTTAGACTAAATCAGTAGGCTTTGCTTTCATTGAGAGACTGCTTCAATAAATAAAGTGGAAGGACTGAAGCCCACATGACGCCTCACAACCATAACTCCAGTCTCAGGGGTCCTGGGACCTTCTTATGGCCTCCACAGGCATTACACACAAGGTACAGAGACACACATGCAAATAAAACACCCATAAAAGTATAAGAAAGAATGTATAAAGTAATAAACAAAGTGGAGAGGAATTGAGGAAGACATCTAACATAAAACTCTAGGCTCTACATGCACATGCACACACATGCATGTGAACCTTCACACATGTGAAACACATAGAACACACAGATGGATGTGGGCAACCCCAACTCCTCACAAAGCCAGCTTGTGTTGGTGGGCTGCATTTCTAGCTTTAGCTGTGGGTGTTAGACTGAACAATCTGCTTTCCCCTGGCATCCCACTAAGGTGAAGTTATCAGCACTTGGTAGCTGTGTAAGCCACAAAGTCATTATCATTTTATCCTTACATGCCATCTTGGTTACAGGTTTTGTCATTAACGAGGGAGAAGAGGCAGAGCAAATAAAGCCCGGAATTTTCATATCTTCCCTTATACCTGGGGGACCAGCAGAAAGAGCTAAAAAGATCAAGCCAGGTACGCCCTAAGTTAAATTGCCTGAGATGTTTTAAGTTACTATCTTTCTTATATCCTTGCTGGGGCTAGTGAGGCTTTTATTTTTTTCTCTCTCTCTCTCCAGGAGGAAAGATACTGGCCTTGAATCACATCAGCCTGGAGGGCTTTACATTCAACATGGCTGTTAGAATGATCCAGAATTCTCCTGATGACATAGAATTAATCATTTCTCAGCCAAAGGGTTCGTTTCATTTTACTTTTGGAGATGGATCCATTTCCTGTTAATACCACGATCACAGTGCACGAAGCTCTGTGTAGGTTTTCTGTGTAGCTCTCTGTAAGCATGGCCACAGCTTGTAAGCCGGCAGCACAGTGGCATAAATCAGTATGCGCTGCCATGGCAGGGGCAGAGTGCAGTCCCACGATTGCATGTCTCCCTGAAAGGCAGCAGCCCCCTTATTAGGTATGGCTGGGTACACCCACTGTGTTTGTGTTTCTGCCCACTCTCTTTGAATGACAGGGAGGGAATTCTTTTTTAAAATTTTATTAATTTATTTACTTTACATCACAATCACAGCTTCTTAGCCTTCCCTCCCTCCTCCCTTCCCAGTTCCTCCCTCTCACCTCACCTCACCAGCATCCTCAGGGAAGGAATTCTTATTGACACTCAGGTACAAGATTTCTACAGCTGAGCTCAGGTGAAGCAGTTACTTTGGCATCTGGGAAAGAGAGTAAACTTGTCCTCAGGCTGTTTCTGCACTGCAAGCACAGTATGCTTTCTGTGTAGCAACAGATCAACTCCTAAAGCCTTAGTTGAAAAAGGTTGTTTTCTTCATCTTTTGACTTAAAGAACAACAGCTAAGAGACAAATGCATAGACCAAAGAACAATATGATGTTTACTTGGGGCATTTTGGTGGATTTCTTGATAGAGGGAATGGAGGGAGACTGGTTACTAAGGACCACACATTGGAGGTCTTCCCCTCATCCTGGTTACTAAGGACCAATGATGTTTTTTTGGGTTGGTGATTGTGTTACTTACGTAGGATGGCCTGCAAACTCAGGCTCATCTCTAAATGCAGACATCACACTTGCTCTTAGAAATCCAGTTTTACACTTGTACACACTGTCACCAAGTAGCTTTCTATTACCCTCACTGCAGGTAGTGGCACTAGGGTCTTTCACAATGCCTCGGGGACCAGCCCCAGCATTCCCATCAAGGGCCTCAAGATCACTGCCTCTCTGGAATGTTACAGCCCTGACACCTCTTTCTGAGGCAGGTCAGTAATCTTCATACCCCTTCATTCTCTACTTTGAGGGCATTCAGTTCACTTCCTATGTTGTCAGGAAATAAACCAGATGGTCAAGTCATAATTCATTGTAGTCCAAGGACACCCCACCATAATGGTCAAGATGTTAGAAATTGATATCCAAAATCTAAGGTGCTCTGACCACAGTTTTGCATTAGAGTTCCAGACAATGGGTACATTCTCTGTCTGGTAGTTATATACCATCTCTATGTGGTGGCCCAGTTCCTTGTGAGGAACATGACTTGGCCACAGTTGCTATTTCTTCTGAGCTGATCCATTGCTGGGACAAAAGATATCCAGTGATGGTTTCCTGTTAAGGCAGCTCTTCTAGACTGGGCAGCCAGCAGCTAACAGCCATCATGAGCAGCTATTGCTATTTGAGTTGTAATCAGCTGCAGAAGGTCAGGGTTCTCTAGAGGAATGGAACCCATAGAATGAATATGTATTGCAGAAGGGGATTTTTTTTTAAAAGACTGGCTTAAATGATGTAGGATGGGTAGCACAATATGAGTGTCTGCTCTGGAGAGGTTGAGTCCAGTAGCTCCTTCATTCAGAAGGCTGCATGCCTCAGCTATCTGATGTAGCATTGAGAGCCTCAAAGATTCCTGGGAAGCTGCTGGGCTTCAGTTCACACTGTAGGCCTAAGGATAGATATTCAGAAACAACAGAAGACCCAACAAGCAAGGTCAGAAGGTGCTGCCCGCTCTGAGGAAAGGCTTTCTTCTCAGTTAATCATACCTGGAAATGCTCTCACTGACCTGATACATCTCTTAGCTGAATATAGATCCTATCAAGCTGCCAATCACCATTAACTAACATGACTCCTAGCTGATGCTTCTGGTACAAAGGGCACAGTTGGACACTCTAGCTTTTCAGGTCTAAAGTCCCATCTTCTGTTCTCACGAGGACGTGGAAGAAGGAGATTGATTGATGTTTGCAATACTGCCCAAAGAATAATGACAGTGAACTGTGAGAAAAGTGATCAGGACCTTAGGGACTGGACAGTACCCTCCCCACTCACTTGATACCAAAGAGTCTTATATTTAGATTACTCAAGACCACATTGATTAAATCAAGCTGATCTCATAAATGAGCATGTGCACTTACTTCCCTGGGTGCTAGTAAGCTGTATCATAGCAGTAAGTCTACACATGTGTTCCCACCTCCCAGTCTCAAGAAACTCTACTATTCTCACCTTTCTCCAACACACATCTGCTGAGCTATTAATATTAGTGCATTAACAGTAAATAAAATGCTGATATATATATATATATATATATATATATTTATCAATCTACGTGTGTGTGAGAAAATACACACATCTTTATATATACACATAAAATCCTCAGTCTATGAATAGTCTGTTTCACTAATCCTGCAATATTATGCTACTGACATATTTTAGATATAAAGAAATCAAAGGCCAAATATGTTAATCACCTTACTCCAGGGTCTACTCATTATCCACATCTCATGCTTTGTGACTTATTCTATGCCAGTTGGGGGAAGCAGGAGGTCATAGCTAGCCTTCACTTGGAGGATCCCAGAGCCTGGTATCACCAAGTACACCTCAAGGACACTACATGTTTGTCTTGGTGGCACATAGTTTTGCTGTAAGTCAGGGTTAAGAGAAGCCCCACATGTTGAGCATGGGATGTGAGGCAAACTAGTTAATCTTTTCAATTTAATTAATTAATTAATTAAATTAATCAGATTCTAATTAAACTGAGGTGACAGTTTCCTGGTAGACTGTGGCAAAGATGGAAAGAACTCATCACCCTCCCCTCCCTTACCTCCCTTTCTCTTCCTCTTCCCTCTCCTTTCTTTTCCTTTATCTCTTTTCTTCTCTTCTCCCCATCCTAATCACACAAACTACAGGAGCTTAACACAGAAGAGTTGACATTCTTCAATACTCCTGTTCCCATGTTTTCATAACTGGGTCATACAAGTGACTTCTATTTATGTTTCCAATCATATCTAGAACCTTCCCTTTCTCTACTCTAGATGCAACATTCTCTGTGTGTCTCATGTGGGCTGCTACTGATCTTACAACCTCTCCAAACGTTAACTTCTTGGCTTGTTTTTTTGTAGGTGTTTGTGAGATCATCCCCAGTAAAGAAAAGAACAGCACAGCAAGTTCTGACGTGTTCTGTGCAGACATCCTGAGCAACAGGTGCCAGGGAAGACAGTTAGCACATACACATGACCAGGACAGAAATGTCAGAGGACCAGAAATGGCTCAGGTACAGAGCTCACCACTCAGGCAGGGGCCTTCCCTTCCCTTCTAGTAATAGATGTGTATCCTCTTGGTCTACATTCCAGATTATGGAATAAAAGGAATAGGCTGTGGAGTCCAGTGATGCTCCCATGTCCTGGGCTTCCCCTTGCTCTTGATGTAACACGTCAAGTAGCTACAAGCTGGTAGCATGGTGAGCAGGTAAAGCTACTGAGATGGGTGTCAGGGCTCAGTTTATAGCCTCTAGTATCCTTACTCATTTATTACAGCTGTTTCTGATAATGACAACATGAGGGAATTGATTGTCACTGAGGATAAGGCATGAGCCATTATGTGTCTTACAATCTTTGAGCTGGTATCTAAATAATCTTGTGCTTCCTATTGCCTAATGGAGCAAGAAGATACAGTGTGACCTTGGCTCCCTTCATTGCTATGCATTACCTGCTGTCTCCTTGGCTACTGGGTAGGCAAGTCTCCCATGATACCCCCCAGACCCACCCTTTCTTTTGTTCTGGGCCACTTGTAGCACAAAGAGGAAAAAAATTGTGCTGAAGCATCCAGGGAGTTCGTGAGAGATCTGAGACTGGAATCTATAGAGTTGGACTCCAGAGCAGAAACTGTGCTCTCAGGCTGCTCATTAGAAGGCTCCCTTTGGAAGAAAAGAGCAGAAAAGGCTCTGTGCTTGGGCCTTTGTAGTAGGGAACCTGCAAGCTGGTTTTAGGGGTAGCCAAGAGGGGACTGAACAGCTATAGGACTGTACCATCTAGGCTTTTCTGGATCACGTGTCCATCTCTGTGGCCGGGCGACCAGCGGCACAGTTGCCATTTCGTCCCCACTTTGATTCTCATCCATGGTGGCTGTTTCACTCCTCAAGTTTCAATGTTTAATCTAAGCACCTTGCCAAATCAGGGAATGTGGAGTCTTTGGAAGAACTGGCACTTTGTCTGTTCTATACTGATCTCATAAGAAGCTCTTCTGTTTAGTTTACATCAGCCTATTTATTTTCCTGTGAGTTAGTGATATTTTCCAATGTTGACCAGGAATCTCAAGGCAAAGAGAGTATAGGGACAATGGAACATGGACAGCAAGGGGACATTTTCTGTCAGCTGGCTCCACACACCTTGTTGGAATCCAGATGTGCCCATGGGCTTCAGTCAGGCCTGGCTTCACATTTCAGTTTTCCTCCATACTAGCTGCATCTCTGAGCACCCATGTGATGACACCAACTTTATCACACCCATATGAACTTATTATCATAAAACTCATCAGTCATCTGATTGGGAATCTCCTTGCTAAACATCTCAAGCGCCTTAGACAATATTCACCATGGGCAGGTGGCTCTTCTCAGGACGCCAGCAACTTGCATAGGTCTCCCATGCCCTCACACTCCTTTCCGTTGCCATAACAGAATGGGTGAATTACAAACAATGGTTTATTTGGATCATGATTTGGTGACTGGGAAGTCCCAGATCGAAGAACCACATCTGAGGAAGGTCATGTGATTCACAAGGCTTGTGTTTTCATGACTTAATCACTGTGAAAGTTATATCTCTAATGATGTATTAATAGTAGTTAAATTTAAGGATTTTCAGAGGAGATGCTCAAACAACAGCATCCCGGACATAATAGGTACTCAATAAATACCTTATACATAATTGAATGGATGAACAAATCTTACATAGTTATTGTCACAAGTACCAAAGAAATAGCCTGAGGCATGGTATGATCTTTTTCATAAAGCCTTCAACTTTTGAAAAATCAACCATAACATGACCAGTATTGCTAGGAATGGTCAGAGATCCTCCTGAGGTTTTGCTTCAAGAAGTTTCTGTGGGTCTGGTAGCCAGCATGCTGCACTTGGCTGGCACTGTGTGTTGAATGATCTGGGAAGCCCTGGAACAGCTTTAGTTCCAACAGGAACATTTGCAAAGGAAATGCAGACAGGAGGAATCCACATTTATCCATCCCCCGTCATGTACTGGCCCATTCATAGTCACAGTTAGGAGGCACTGCTAGAGTCCAGTTCTGTGGATTAGGAAATGGAGGGAAGAGATTCTGAGAGAGTTATGTAAGGTCACATGTAAAGGAATTGATAAAGCTGGAGCTGTCTCTCTAGGCGCATTGTCTCTCTAGGCGCATGCTGTTTCTAGGTGCAATGCTGCTAGCGCCTACTAAAGCATGATAGTTAAGCATCTGCAGAGGTTGAGCAGGTGCCTCATGGCTCCGATTTTCCATTTGTTTGCTTGCAGCAGGGCACTGGTTCTTGTCCTCCATCCCCTCTACAAACTGATGCTGGTGAAATATACTTTGTGGAGCTGGTTAAAGAAGATGGAACGCTTGGATTCAGCGTGACTGTAAGACTTTCTAGGCAACTGGGAAAGCAATAAAATGGCGACCATCCAGAGCCTGGGATGGCATTACCCTCTGACAATGTGCTCACTGTCCTTTAGTACACATTGAATGCAAGGCTTAAGTTGAGATTTCTGTGGGTAATTA
This sequence comes from Hylomyscus alleni, assembly GCA_019843855.1. NCBI lineage: Eukaryota > Metazoa > Chordata > Mammalia > Rodentia > Muridae > Hylomyscus > Hylomyscus alleni. Next base: position 10,340 of record JADRCC010568933.1, read on the forward strand.
GAATTCAGAGAGTTCTGTGGGAACCAGAGGAACTAGAGGTCATACTTTGTACGGATTCTAAGGAAGAGCAGCAGTAGAAGGGGCTGACGTGAGAGAAACTGGTGAATTAGTCTGGCTCCAAGCTCAAGGTAGACAGTAAGGTAACGTCATGGATGGAAACCCAGGGTAAGTGCCATCCCGAGCAGGGCTGGGATAAACTTGTGCTTCATCCTCCAAGGCTCAGGACAAAGTTCCACCTTGGAGGTCTTCACCACACCCGACACTTTGCATTTGGCTTTTGAGTGCTACCTGGCAGATGTCTAAGAAGGGACATTCCCTATGTAACTAACCACCCAAGGGTATGGGAAATGGTGTCCACAAACGTGGTGGGCACAAATTCAGAGGTCCTTGTTTGGAAGGCCCTGTTTGTATTAGTGAACACTGACTATGACCCATCAGTTAAGACTATGGGATAGGCTTGGAGTTCAGTGATAACATATTGGATTTAAAGAAATAGAATGGAAGTTGCCAGCACTTAAGGAAGTGTCTCATAGGTAACCCAAGAGGAGAGCGAAGGGAGAGCGTGCTTTGTTTCCCTTGAGTGTCTACAGCAAGGAGCCTTGAACTGCTGAACCTCCAGCAGATGAGTTTTAACACCAGAAAATAAGGTTCATGAGTCCGCAGAGACTGAACAGGCTGGGACTAAGTATGGTCAATTTATTCTTGGCTTGATAAAACAATCTCATCACAAGACACCAAACAGCACTTTCTCATCTAAAAAAACTTGCTAAATTTTAGATTATTCAGATATATGGAGATGCAGATGCCAAGAGGAGATTGGTGATTTCTTTTGACTAGTAAAAACACTAATTTTCTTTGGAGAATTTTCATTTCAAAAATAATTATTGAAATGTCTCACTTAAATCCAAATAGCTGCTGAACAAATAAAAGACATTCAAACCCATGAAAAGCTACTGGAGTATACAAGCAAGTTAAAGGGAAACTTTAGAATTTATAACTGTCAGCTTGGCCAAATATAGCTGTGATACAGAAAAGGGTACTGTCACACTGAGCTGGTGGAAATGTGGATAATTACATGCACATTCACATTGGGATGCAAGCTGGCAGTATCTACTGTAATGAAAAAAGTGCACGTATCCGTGGGCCACAGACATAGAAATGTGGATCCCATTAAGCAAGGCTGTGCATGTGAAGGTGTTGGATGCTACTGATCAGTTGAGAAAAGGTGGCATGCACTTTGGCACACACAAAACCAAGCCGATGGCCCTGAGACAAAGGAGTCAGCACTAGCTCTGCCCACATGGAAAGCCAGAAAGCTGGCCATGAGCCTCTATTTTGTGCAACACATAACCAAGCTGAATTTGATTGGTCTGTGTTTGTTAATAAGACACGAAGACTACCAAAGAGTGTGAAATGAACTTAAGCCTGTTTCTCTGGGAAGGGAGAACTGCATCGGCCATGTGCAAGTTCAGTTCACTTTTCTAAGCCAACTGAGGACCTAGATGGGTAGAGGGCAAAAAGCCTGAAGTGGAACAAGGAAGGCTATGTAGGCTGAGCTCACAGCAGCAACCAGACCGTGGGTGGATCAGAGGCCCTTTTCTAGTTGTTGGCCACTTAAAGGTTTGTGTTAGCATTACTAGAGGCGTAGTTTCTGAAGAGTCTTGAATCTGTTGCATAGACTTGCATTAGCCCGTAGTGTCATTCATTAATTAGCTTTCCACCTCTATAACAAACACCAGGAATATAATCAAATTACAAAGTGAGGAGGTTCATTATGGCCTGCAGTTTTAGAGATATCAATTCATGATTGGCAGGTTCTGTTGCTTTGGGGCTGTGGTAGCTTTATCATGGTAGAAGGATGGGGTAGATAAAGCTGATCTCTCATGTCCAGGAAGTGAAAGAAGGAGGAAGAATGGGGACTCATAATGCTTTTCAAGTGCTCATTCCTGTGATGTAAAGACTTCCCATGATGCTCCACCTATTACAGATTCTACTACCTTCTAATAGCACCAGGCAGGAGTTAAGATTTAGCACTAGGCTTTTGAGGGGTATTCAAGATCCAGACTAAAACAGAGCCATTCAGTTGACTGACTTGGCTGTCCATTTTGAATTCTCTGATCATATACATATGGGGAAAAGTAGAGAGAGACCTAAGAGCATACATTCATTGTTACTGTGCCATTAGCAGTGGGGTAGGAAGTACAAGCAAGGAAGGAGTAGAAGACTGAACAAGAATGAGAAATACCATTGATAAAATATCTGCCCTTGTATATGTCTAGCTATGTAAAGTAAATTGGAAGAAATAGACAGCATAGAATCTTGAACTTTTAACGTGCAAGTACATGCTCTGTTGTCAAGTTAATAAAAAACAAGTATAGAGCAAGCGATGGTGCACATGTCTATAACCCTATAATTTAGGAAACAGGAGAGGACCTAGGACTACATAGAAAGAGCTTGTCTCCAAAAAAAAAAAATTCAAGACCATTAGTTGTTTAGGCTTATTTTTACTCCTGTTTTTGTATCTGCAAACAAACATGCAAATATACCAGGTATACCAAACACAAGAACACAAGTCCCCGGTCCTTAAGGCTGGCTACAGAACACCTGCCATGTGCCACCTGAGGCTTGTCTTGGCTTGGCTTGATTTTTGTCTCTCAGCCAGTTTTGTACGGTCTGTGTAAGCTTGACCTTCCTGCTCACTGGGGAAGATTTTGTCTGGGTGAACGCAGAAGGCTGTTGGAGTGGGATACATCACAGTTGGAAGAGGTGGGCTCCCCTTTGAGGGAGGTGGGAGGCACCCAAGAGGGGACCGATGAGTTGAGTATTGCTTTGTATTTTGTAGGGTGGCATTAATACAAGTGTGCCTCATGGAGGGATCTATGTGAAATCTATCATTCCTGGAGGCCCAGCTGCCAAGGAAGGACAGATCCTACAGGGTGAGGGACCCATCATGCTGGGTGTTGTACTCTCTGTGGTTTTGGACCCTGGCTGAGAGGACCAACTCAGGCCTTGCTCATTTCAGCCCTAGAAACTTCTGTCTCCAGGATTGGTTTCTTTGCCTGGGAAAAGGAAGATTTCACCTGCTTCACCCTCCTGACAAGCTGGCCCTGGTCTAAAGTTCATAATAAAAACTGAGTAGAAGTTTTATGAGAAGCTTGCTGCTGGGAAAGAGTAGTCCTTAGGAAGACAGGGCTGTGACCCACTTTAGCATGGCGGACATTGTGCGCTGTGAGCTTTCTCGTCACCTTTCCCTAGAAATAAGCATTGGCATTGGTGACTCCATTTTGGCTGGGAGACATTGTGAGCTTTCTATCTACTCTCCCCTAGAGGACAGGCTTGGCTTTGGTGACCCCAGTTTAGCACAGGGACACCATGAGCTTTCTTTCTACCCTAAATCATTTCTCACTGCTAAAGGAAAGGAGTGATTTTTATTTTCTCCTGAAACTGCCCTAATTGAACCAAAAAAGTTATTTACTTCCTCTCGAATTCCAGTATTTTCAACATCAATTATTGTCTTCCTGACTTTTTTCTTTCTTTCTTTCTTTCTTTCTTGAAATAGAAAACATACTGGAGATATAAATACTATCCCAGAGCAAGTTGAAAATGTTTTTTTTTCCAACTAGTTTCACAGGAAAACAGGAGGAAAGATAAGGGTGATGAGACCTGGCTTGGTCGTACCATGAGCCAATAATAGACAGGCTTTCATGTCTTTGCTCTGTTGTGCACCCCAGGAACAGGCACAGGAGATCAGAGGGGCAGCTGATGCTCAGGCTCACACAGGCTCTTGCTGAGCCCAGGGTCATCTGGCAGCCCTGCTTCTTGACCTGTAGGCAGGACTCTTACAGAGGATTTCTTGCATCTCTGGGAGACAGGGAACATGGTTGGCATTCCTTTCCCAGGTGACCGACTACTGCAGGTGGATGGAGTGAATCTGTGTGGCCTTACACACAAGCAGGCTGTGCAGTGTCTCAAGGGTCCTGGGCAGGTGAGTACCCTGTTACTAGGAACCTTTTCTTATTTCCAGAGCTTTCTAAAACAACCTCAGAAGTTACAGTTGCCTCTAGACAGGAGTGAGGTAGCCAAGAAACAGAGTGGGACATTTTTAGTCTACCTTCCCCCCCACCTTTTCACTCTTCCTCTTAACGCTGCTTTTCTGTGAGAATGTGAAACCCAGGAGGTAGCAGACAGATGTTTCTAAAGTCGAAAACCTCACACCCTTTAAATAGCTCTGGAAAGCATATAGTTGTCTGCTTTGATTTAGGCCTCAGACAGCAGAACAGAACTGAGGGAGGACAGAGGCTCCTGCAGGCTGGCACTGACTGTACTCCTACCTGTGCCAATCCCATTGAACAGGGCATCCATCTGCACTCAGGCCCTTCTCTTTCACTCTTTGTCCACAGTGACCCCCATGTTACTGCCTGTCACTCCATGCTTACACCCATCAGGATCTGAGCTGGGTTGTTCCGGGTTTCTCCTCACTGTAGTGAGGTGTAGATTCAGGATACTGAGGGCTAGAGGTGCTCACTGCGCTCCCAGTCTATGTGATGCCCACAGGGATCTGTCCTGTGCCTCACCCGGGAGCTCTTTAATTGTTCCAGAATCCTGAGCCATGTATCTCCACAGCTTTCTCTTGGTGACAGAGGAGTTAACAGGGAGAGAAAAGATTGTAATGGTCTTCTAACCAACTGTCAGGTCCAGGTGAAGTCTATCTCTCCTCATATCTAGGGGATTCCTGAATAGTTAGCACTATATGTTTGTTACACCATCACCAGTGCACATGGTTAGAGAAAACACATCTTGATACTGTCACAATGGCAAGTAGGAATGGCCAGTGTCAGGTTGTGGGCCTAGTGCTAAGTGACAATTGCAGCAGAAAGATGGAGTCAGGATCAAATTCCCCAAATGGAAGCTTGGCATTTCTAATAAACTTCATGCTGAGGTTCAGTGAGTGACTGCCTTTAGAACCATTTTGGGCAATGAGAGCAATGATGCTGTGGGGAAGGATAAGAAATCAAACAAGAAAGAAATGGAGGAGGGTAGATCAACGTGGGCCTGGAATGCTTTTAGGATTCAGGTGACTGGAGATACTGGGAGCTTTAAACTGGTCATTGCAAGTTCAGTTTTGTGTTAGACCAGTTCACTAGTAGCTAAGCTGGGAGTGGACCAATGAAATGGAAATGGGCCAGGCAGCTGGGTTAGAGCTTACTGTGTTGCCCCCTGCAGTGAGAGGGGGTGGAGAAGTCGGAAAGAATTAGTTACTTTTGCTGGACAACTCATAAGGTTTAAACCAAACCATCCCGGACGCAGAAGGAATAGAGATGGATGACCTCAAGTATTGCCCCTGAGAGGTTAATAGGAGGGTGACCTCGTGTTCTGG
>JADRCC010568935.1:0-12016 GCA_019843855.1 Hylomyscus alleni
CTCTCTGCTTCTCCTAGGGGTGGTCGGTGTCTAGAGGACACGCACTAGTATTTCTAGTATTTTATATCCTAGAACAAGGAATGACCCATGGATGACCCATGGATGGTGATTAAAAAGAGACCTACTACTAAGAAAGAGAAAAATTCTGACTGAGGAAGTAGGCCGGAGAGCTAAGAAGGGCAGAGGCCCAATGACAACCATTGCTGGCAGAGAGGGACATGTGTACAGCACTCACTGTGGCTGCACATAGCATGTCACTGTTGGTAGGGAGCTACTCTTAGCATGTTTCTCTGTCATGGGTTCATTTCATATGCTGACATTTTTAAACCGTGTGTATATGTGTGTGTGTGTGTGTGTGTGTGTGTGTGTGCACGCTCTCGTGTATATGATTATATGTATGCCATGGTAAATGTGTGGAGGTCAGTATGCTGGCTAGTTTTTATGTCAACCCTGACACATCCTAGAGTCATTTTGGGAAAAAAAAAAAATTGTTGCAGCAAATATTATTAGGGAAAGTTTCTACCCTACCTTTGGTCATTTAGTTTTCAAATAAAAGACATAAAAAGTCTTTATATTTCTAGTAAGCCTTAAAGCATTACAGCTGGGCAGATATCAACCCTCTGTGCTATTTTATCTACTTCCCTGCCAATAATCCCAAGATATCACTTGCCATGTCCTGCTTGGGCCACTCCTACTCCAATAGGCCGGCCCTCATGACCATGAGCTCAGGGCCCACCTACCCCTTGGCAACTTCTTCCTTCTCCTCCTGTCTCTCTGTGCAACCTCCTCACTCAATCCTCAAGCCCCACCTTTCTCCCTCTATTGCCCAATCACAGGCTCTAGCCTTTTATTGACCCGTTAAACTGGGGAGCAAGAGTTTACACAGCATCACTTGGTGTACATGAGGGCAGCCAGATCTTGAGAGCCAGTATTTAGCATTAGAATACAAGCAGCATCAGATAAACCCACCTCAAAGAATTCTCAATTGGGAAAATGCCCCTACCACATTGGCCTGTGGGCAAGACTCTGATACGTTTTTTTTTTCTTGATGATTGATGAGGGCAACCCAACACATTGTGGGCAGTGCCACCCTGAGTAGGGGGTCCTGGGTATAGAGGAAAACGGGCTGTGCAAGCATTCTGCCTTGGTGAGCAATCCAGTATGCAGCATTCCTCCTTGGTCTCTACCAGTTCCTGCCCCCAGGCCAGTGCCCTGAGCTCCTGCCCTGACTCCCCTTCACAATGGACTGTAAACTGTAAAATGAAACAAACCCTTTCCTACCCAAGTTGCTTTTCTTCAGGATGTTGTTCTCACAGCCACAGAAACCCTAACTGAGACAGAGGACAGCCTTGGATGTTAGTTTTTCCCTTGCCTTCCATCTTGTTTGAGTCAGGGTCTCTTATTATCCATCATTAGTTACATGTGCCAGACTAGTTCTAGGAGATTCTCCTACCTCTGTGTCCCATCTCCCACAGAGGCACCACGATTACAGGCATGTGCAGCCATCTCTGTCTTTTGGGACAGGTGGACACTTGGGAGTCTAAATTTAGCTCTTCACCCTTGCACAGCAGCACTTTGCTCATCCAGCCATCTTCCTAGCCCCTCATACACTAATCTCATGCCTCTCCCTCTGCCCTCCTCTCCAGTCACACTTTCAAGACTCCTAGTGAACAAATGATGGGTAAAGGATGGAAGAAAAACACAGCTAATGGATCTGGTATCTGACGAGCTATTATAAAGTATTTTCAATATTACGATTGCTGGGAGCAACTCCTCTATTACCCCTCTGTTATATCATGGCCCTGCCCCTTTAAGATGATAGTCACTCTGAGTTGTCAATGGCACTAGCAACTCTCTCCATGAAAGAACGTTTAAAAGCCATGCTGTACTGTAGACTAACAGCTCCTAATTTATGGCCCCTGGCTCCTCCATGATCTTTGTCACATAGGCTATGCCAATTTGAAGATGTGTGTATGTCTCTCTGTGTGTATATGTTTCTCTGTGTGGAACTTGTGAGCAGCTTCCCTCAGCAGCCAGAAAATAAACATCAGATTTCCTGGTACCAGAGTCACGTTTAGATATGAGCCACTGATTTAGGTGGAGCATTCAACTGGAGTTCTATGGAGGAGAAACAGGTGCTCTCAACTTCAAGCTATCTCCAGCCTCCTCTCCAGGTTTGAAAAGAAGGCCTTCCCTTCTATTCAGAGCTCTAATTATGTTCTCTCTTGACCTCTTAAGTCCTAGCCATGGCTCCGATGGTCCCAAGAGCTCATCTCTGGAGGATAACTACATACTAGCTCCTCCCTCCAGCTGCAGGTCTCTGATGTTTAAAACCATCCAACTGGAAGACTTTATATTGTGGTCAAGGTCACTCAGGAAGGCCTTGACCCCACTCCCACCATCTTGTCTCTGAATGCTGAAGTTACAAAAGTGGGGAGAGAAAATGCCCTGCAGAGATATTAGGAGGAGGTGGCAGCACCCCTGCTAAATGAGCTTTTGTGGCATTACAGGGAGCCCACCAGAGAAAAAGTTCACAGCCAATTGAAAGTCTTTATTTAAGCTGACTGGGACTGCTTTAAGGTGTTTGGGACTCAAGTGTAGTGTTGAATGTTTAGAATAAGCAGCTTTTAAAGGCAAAACTCACACCTTGTTATCTTGCTCTGCAGCTAGAAGGGTGATTTTGTGCAATCAAGCAGATTACACAGAAGCTAAGGTAAGTGTTTAGCTGGATGGTGAGGGGAGGGGGGTTTGCATAAGAAGGCAGTTTAACAGGAGCCAAGGTAAGGTAGCTAGGGCATCTTCACTATGGGTTCCTAGAATAGAAGTGGATGATTTTCCACAGGGCTTTCCATCAAGGAGATTGGATGCTCGTCAAACCCAAAATGTTCTCACCACCACCAACAACAACAACAAAAAGATGGAGGAACCTCTGCACTGTCCTGCCTGGTCACAGTGGGACAATCCTGATGACACCTTAGAACAGGAAACTTGAGACCTCATGAGAATTCTACTATCATCTAATAGAAGAACAGTCAAGGTGTGGGACGAGAAAAATCTACTCTGAGTAGAAACAAAAAAATAGCCTCCTTTGTTGAATTCTCTGACTTCCTGACTCCAGGAAAATGTAAAGGCAGATTCAATAAATTCCTCAGCCTCTGAAACTCAGACATCCAATTTACATACAAATGGAGATCAGGAGCTTTGAGAGGGAAAGATGTTGGGAGATTTTAACTAGAGGGTGAAACCTGAGGGGAAATCCCAAAACTCAACTTCACTTCATCCCAAGGCCCTTTGTATCCAGACACTGATTAGTCTCCCACACCTGTGATTCCCAGGAGGGGCAGTGTGACAAAGAGAGTTGTGTCCAGTCACAGGCGTGGAACCTGTGTTCTTCCATATGACGTTATGAGTGACCCTCTATCAGTGTGCTGGGGTTGATTCTGCCACCATCTCCACTTGACATAAGGGGAAACTGAGACCCCAAATCAAAGACCTCCATGACCAAATGCCTCAGAAGAATGAGACCACATACATATTGCTGCCTCCTTGGACTTGAGACAGGAGGATGGGGTCTCGCATGTGTGGCCATGAGTTGTAGGAAAGTTAACTAACTCTGAGACACAACGACTGAGAAAAACGAGTATGTGGTCTGCCCAGGAGTGCTCTGCTGTAACCCCCTCCAAAACAAAACAAAACAAAACAAAACAAACAGAAAAGCCAGACGCCTACAACAGCCAAAGAAAGGTCTGTGAGAACCGTTTCCTTCCCTGGAACGGGGCTTCCGAGTCATGAGCTCTCTCTAGCCTACTTCTACTTTATAGCGGGCACTCAGCTTTCCTTTTCATTCTTAGTAACATGCTTTCGATTTTGCCTTTTTGTGTCTGGTTCAATTCATGGTTTGAGTCACAAAGAAGATAGACATAAAATTACAGAACCCCAGAACCCCCTGCTGGTAGCAGGCTGGCTTCATTTAGCTGGAGCTGAAGGGGTTCCCCAGGCTGGGCTCACAGGTCTCTGGCCTATACCTGGGAAATTCAAAGAGCTGTCAGCCTCTCCCTTACCTCATACACTGCCTGCTCCCTGCTGGCAGTCAGCACAAATTCCTCTGGGGAAGCTGAGGGTGGAGGGTGGAGGGTGGAGTAGGAATTAAAGAAGGGATGTAGTCTCATCTCACTGATTTCCAAACACCTCAGCAGAGGTGTTTTCCAATTAGACAAAAGGACAAGAGAAGACAGACTGCCTTCCCCACAGTCTAGGAACCAGGTAAATCAAGACCCATCACTGATGTACCTGCTTGCTAAAAAGTTGAAGAACGGGAGAGCTGAACTCAGAGGTATCTGACTGGATGCGCATCAGGGGCTTTGTTTTAGGTTTGTCTTTAAGGACGTTAATGCCTTCTCCATCAAGGTTATTCCTGTTTTAAAACTCTAGGTCTGATGGAGACTGAGTAGTGAGGCTTCCTCTAATCCATCCCTTGGGCCTCTGCCCACACCCCGTCCACGCACCTCTCCAAACATCAGAACACATAAAAATGCTTCAGAAATGCATGCCAATCTAATGGTCGATTCTGTTTGAAATTGGCTCTCCCTGCTGTGGTCCAGTATCCATCAGGGGCACCAGGCACTTGCAAAGACAGAATGTTTGAGCCAGAAAAGATCTTAAGAGTTTCCTCCGTGCAGAGAGGATGTTGATGTGCACCTTTAATTCCAGCACGTGGGAGGGAGAAGTAGGAAGATCAAGTGCTCAAGGTCATCCTTGGATATGTAGGGAATTGGAGTTTGAGGCTAGCCTGAGCTACTTGAGGCCCAGTCAAACAGAAAGGAAGGAAAGAGGAGGAAGGGAAGGAAGAAGGCTGAAGAGATGGATGGCCCAGCAGAGGACCTGGGTTCAGTTCACAGCACACAGGAGGGTTACAACTGCTCATAGCTCCAGTTCCAGAAGACCCAACTCCGTCTTGGACTCTGCAGGCACCTTCATGGATGAGGTACGCGCACACACTAATAAGGAAATAATTCTAAGAAGAAAGAAAAAAATTGTGCCACCTCCTGATTTTGCAGGAAAGGACTGCTTCAAGCAGGTAGATAGTTAGAAGGAAAGCCCTCTGGTCATCGAAGCAGCTCTGACCAGTCAGGGTGTTGTTCTGTGAGCTCTTTGCTGCTGGAGAGAAATCCTAAGTGAAGTCTGGAAGCAAAAGCTGCTGAACACGGTCCCGCAGTGGAGGAGTGGCACCATCCTGTCCTAGCAGCTGGGACCTCCATCAGAGCTCAGCAAGCCGACCTCAGGGCTAGGACACCCTCTTGTCACCCAAGGAAGAGGAAGAAGCTGATCCTGCTCAGGGCTTTGCCTCCTCCTATCTTCACAGTAGATCTGAGGCCAAGTGTGCCCCTCTGCACACATATGTTTTACAGCTAAGTAAATGAAGACTTAGTGGTTTGTTCCCAATCACACATAAGTCAGTAGCTGAGCTAGCAGGGTTTCTAGAACAGGTCATCCAGTGCCCGGTTAATAGCCTGCCTGCCTGCCTTGCTTCTAGCTCAAGAGGCTGAGGAAAGGTAAAATCTAACATTTTTTTCAGCCAGACCCAGGACCAGAGAATTACTTATTTGAATAAAAAGATGCTGCTTATATCTGACAAAAGACAGGATATGCCATGCCACGCATTGATATAGGGAAAGAGATCGATGGGTGGTGAAAGGGTCCACCCCCAACCCATAAGCAGAAAGACCAGTTCGTGCCCTGGAGGTGCATGGAGGCTGGGCAGTAACCAGAGCTCAGCCAGCAACGTAAGACCACCGGGTCTAGAGTCACTTTTGGTGTGGGTGTAATTCCCAGTGTGTAAATGAGAATAGTACAGTCTGGCCATGGTTCCATCAAGGAGGCAAGAGAAAGAAGTGCGTGTCCTTTTCAGTTATACAGTCTCCAGGATGCAAAGGAGAACCTTGCAAATAAGGGTAATTTTGATTGGTCAATTGGTCAAAGGCTGAAGCTTCTGATTGGTCAGTGGGTTCTAGGCTGCTCTGCCGGAAGTCTGGTTTGTATGGGGCTCACAGGGTGGCAAGAGGTGTGGTTTTTCTGTATGGGTGACATCTGAGGCAGGTGTGCAGACATTTCCTCGTGGGAACTCTTCCCCTTTTCAGTCTCTTAATGACAAAACCCTCTATATATCGTGATGGTCCATAAGATTGTCAGCTGGACAGAATCTAGATTTACCTGGGAGATGGGCCTCTGGGTATGCGTGGGCGTCTGGGCACGCGCCGGGGCGTTGTCTCAAGCAGGAAGACTCACTCATGATGGATGGCACCATTTGTCTGCTGGACTCCTGGACTTAGTGAAGGAACGGAGCTGAGCTACCCTGCTTTTGCCCTCTATACTTGCTGGCTGTGGGTGTCATGTGACCAGCAGCTTCAAGATGCCGTCTCTTTCACTTCCCTGCCATGATGATGTGTCCTCTTTCCTTTCAGTTGTTTCTGTCAGGGTGTTTTGTCACATCAACAGGAAAAGGATGTAAGACATTCCTGAAGTAACTTACGTATTACTAATGGTTACAGATCAACAACAATCACAAACTAGAAGGTGGAAAAATCGGTTTTTGACAAATAAGAGTCTGACAGTTCATGAGGATATTATAGATGGTCCGTGAGAACATGGGAAAGTGGCCAATAAATTAACCCCCAGAGGAGGCACATTAATACCTTTAAGACTGTAATGACAGAGCCCCTCAGTAATTCAAAAGGGGCTGGGAAGACTGCTCAGCAGTTAGGAGCACGCACTGCTCCTACAGAGAACCCCACACCCTCCATCAGGTGACTTAACAACAGCTTGCAACTCCAGATCCAGGCGATCCAGCACCCCCTTCTGGCCTCTGTGGGCACTGCACTCACATGTGCATATTCAAACGCAGGTACACGTGCATAACTTAAAGTAATAAAAATAAATCTCTAAAAATGAAAATGGCCAACACCACCAAATGCTAGTAAGGGTTGAGAGCAACTAGAATTCTCTCCAGGGATGATGGCAATGAGAATGCTGTAGCCACTTTTGGAAAATAGCCTATGAGATTTTAGAGAGCCAAACACACATCAACCTATGACCCACTAATTCTCTGAGGTGTTTACCCAAGAGAAACCAAAATGCATAAACCTCGGAAGGATTTTTCCAAAACCACTCAGCGCTGTGCTTTTCTTAATAACTTCAAACTGGAAGCATCCCAAGTTATTTATTAGTGGCAGAATGGATAGCCAGACTGTAATGCACGGACAGTGTTGCTTCTCGGAGGTACAGAAGAAGCTACTGATGCAGCATGGGCGAGGTTCAAAGCTGTTCTGCTGAGCCGACACAGTCCTGCCCAAAGGCAGATGCGCTAAGCAATCCCGTTTTTTGGTGCCACTCTAGAACGACACATATGTGTGGTGTTGTACACCAGAACACTATTGCCTAGAGTAGGCATGGAGACAACTGAGAGGGAGCAGGAAGGGGTGATGGTGTGGCCTGTAAGGACATGTTGACACATGCTGGTGCAGGTGTGTGCCAGTGCACAGAATGCTTAGGGCTGGTGTACACACCCTCCAAACTGACTCTAAATTTAGTATGTAAGGATAGAATGGATTAATAGATGCATAAGGGGTCAACGGGGGAAAGATAATGTGATCATTCAAACAGAGCAAGATGTTAACTGTGAATTGAAATGGTGGATGTCCACTCTATAACTCTTATGCTCTTTATAAAAATCTGTAAAGTGATTCTGGGCAGAGGAACATGAACGATACTTCTGTCCGCTGTGGCTTCTCACATGGCTTCCGAGGACTCCCACAGTGTCTCTCCTTGCTCGCTTTGCAGGCTTACTCTACCAGGACTCACGGTATTTTCCATCCTGTCCAGAGCTGTCTTTCACTTCCTCAGCCCACCTGGTGCCATGTCTGGCCACTTCAATGAGTCTCTAGGAAGATCCACCTGATTTGCCTTCCGGGTAATGCGTCTGACTTGAGATAAAGCGGCGTTTCTCTGGATGCCTTTGCTTTTTCCAGTCGACGGTCCCAGTAACCGTCAAGTCCACAGAGGCAGGACTGGGTCCATTTTCATTCCCCAAGGCACCAGGGCACAGCCACACACAGCACAGTGCATGGCCAGCACGGGTGCCCTCAGAGCACCCTTGAGGTGAACGCCCATTTCCAACCTGCCTTGTGGTGCTAGGGTGGCGAGCTCATCCTGTCTCCATTTTTCTCAGCCCCTGAATGATCAGCTGAGTCGTAATCTTTATTTTCTTTTACTTCTCTCCTCCCTCCCCCCACCTTTTATTTATTTTTGCTTTTTCCCACAGTGCCAATTCAGAACAAATGCTCAGAACCTGCGTGGTGGAATCCGAAATGAAAGCAGCTTTAATGAATAAGAACAGAAAGCACAATGTATATTCCTTCTCCCAAGATTATCCACTTTGCTGAATAAAAGCATTTCAATGAGAAAATTGATGCCGTTCTTTAGCCCCTGGACCGTTCCTAGTTGGGCATTTTGAAAAGCAGTAAAGAAGGTAGGAGGCAGCTCTCTAATCCTTACTCCTTAGGGCTCAGGGCCATTAGAGTCTTAAGGTTCATTTGCAACCGTTAACCTTGCCACTGTGCTGTTCTAGGTAGCTGCACAGTCATGGATGGTCTTTGAAAATGTGGCTCAGAGAGGTAAAGAGACTCACCCAAAGTCACAGAGCAACTTCACGACAGCAAACATTAGTGGATTAATTCAGTTAATGGATTGTTTCCTGGCCATCCATGCCTTGCCACCACACACACACACACACACACACACACACACACACACACACACACACGGCAGCACACACTGTCTGTAACCCCAGTTCCAAGGGACACAACACCCTCTTCTGGCCAACTTCGGCATTACACACACATGGTACACATACATACTGGTGGGGAAAAATTCATACAGACTATAAATAACTAAATAAGTAATCTTTAAAAAATATTATTCAATATTTTTACACTTTTTTGTGGTTTTTCAAGACAGGGTATCTCTGTATAGCCCTGGGTGTCCTGGAACTCACTCTGTAGACCAGACTGGCCTCGAACTCAGAAATCCACCTGCCTCTGCCTCCCAAGTGCTGGGATTAAAGGCGTGCACCACCACTGCCTGGCTACTTTTTTTTCTGAGAAAAGATTGGTCAATCCTTCAATGTTAACTTTGTATATGGTAACATGATGTCACTGTGTCAAAAGGTTGAATACACCTAAGTCAAGCATGAGATTCTAGCCTATATCAGGAGAGATACAAACTCCTCCTATGTCAATCAATCCCTTACAAACCTCTGTTATAGCAATTTGACAGATAATATTGCCCAGATAGCCATGATCAGTTCCTATTGACTATAAAGAGGCTACTGTGTGTGTGTGTGTGTGTGTGTGTGTGTGTGTGTGTGTGTGTAGCACACATGTGTGCATGTGAGGGAATATGTATGGGTGTGCATCTGAAAGCAAGATGTGGACCTCAAGTGTCTTCCACTTCTACTTTTCCTGTGCTCTTTTGACAGAGTCTCTTGCTGAAACCCAGGACTTACCAATTGGCCAGAATAACCAGCTCTGAGAATCTGCTTGCTTTTACCCTGTCTCATTCACACCCGCCCAACCCCACTCAAACTAAGGTTACAGACAAGCCCTACTATGTACTGCTTGAATGTGGATAATAGAGATTCAAATTCAGTTCCCCTTGCTTGCAGGGCAGACACTTACCAAGGGAGCCATCTCCCCACCACCCAAGCATCTATTTCCAACCACAGGCAAGTCTACCTAATCCTGACCCCTCAGTGCCTGTCAGGATATTAATATAATATAATATAATATAATATAATATAATATAATATCCTTAGGTATATTCTTAAAGTTCTCCAAGGCTGATATGTCCCCCCGCCAGCCCCTTAGAGGGTGGCACAGCTTTGCAGGGTGAAATGAAGATCTCACAGGTCCTGATTCTGGACAGCAGGAAGCCTTCCTTGTGATCAGCTGTAGACTTTGCAAGGTGCAGACATCACAAGAAAGGCTGGGCTAGTGAGCTGTGGGGAGACAGCAAGGCAGGCGCGATCTATACGGCTGTGTTAGAAATGGACAGCTCCCACAGAGCACCCATAAATAAAAATGAGATTATTCTATAGCAAGAAAGATGGAGAAAAAAGCTGAATAAATATAAATAAAAGCCCTTATGAGGGAGATTGGATATATGCGGGGTGTTTTGGAGTCTTCTCAGAAGATCTGGGTCCTTGCCTAAGCAAATGCTAGGCTTGGGGTGGGGCCAAGACCACAGAACCCCCTCCAGCTGAACTCACCTTTAAAGCTTGGAGTCTGCCAAGGAAGAACTGCTGAACATTCTACGTGACCCAGAACTGCTGAGAGCAGGAACTGTGCCTTCCCCCATCTCTTCCCAAACTTTGAACAGAATCAGGATAGTTTCCAAAAATGCTCACTGAATACATGCACAGAGGTGAATGACTGAGGCCTTTACAGGGGTCCAGGGGCTCTGCAGTTGCACATCATCTGTTTCTTCCTTCTTGTCGGAGGGCTCCATAGTAAAACAGCGAAGGTGGAGCAGTAGCTTCCGAGGATATATCAGCTTCCGGTGCCAGAACCTTGACTGCAACACTCCTTCCATAGACATCTGCTAAATTAATCAGTCTATTAACTCTATTTCCCATTGAAAATGGGACCAGTAGGCCAGGTGGTGGTGGCATATGCCTTTAATCCCAGCACTTGGGAGGCAGAGGCAGGCCGATTTCTGAGTTCGAGGCCAGCCTGGTCTACAGAGTGAGTTCCAGGACAACCAGGGCTACACAGAGAAACTCTGTCTCGAAAAAACAAAAAAAACAAAAACAAAAAAATGGGACCAGTAAGCATGCTTGCCCATAAGAAAGGCATAGATCCTGACTGAAAAAGAGAAAGGAAGGAAGGAAGGGAGGAAGGAAGGAAGAAAGGAAGGAAGGAAGGAAGGGAGGGAGGGAGGGAGGGAGGGAGGGAGGAAGGAAGGAAGAAAGGAAGGAAGGAAGGAAGGAAGGAAGAAATGAAAATCTATCTATAAAATAAGAATTGAGGCCTTCAGAGGTTGAGGACTGTCTCCCATCAAGACAAGGCTCTCTCAATCAGAGGCTACTTGAAGGGAAGCTATGTCCCCTGAGAAGACATGGGGATCCCTGAAGATAAGGCCATGTTCCTCTCAGACTGGACCCCCCCCCCCGAGGTTAGGGCTGTGTTTTCCCTCAGACCAGGTCTCCTTGAGAACAGGCTGTTCTACCCATCCCAGATGAAGCCCACATCCTGGGATGAACATGCTCCCTCCTCCCACCTCACAGCCCCCAACATCACAAATGTCCTCTTCCAACAGCTCCTTCTGTTGACGAGCTCCGAAAAGCTCAGTCCCCAGCACGTCCATGAGCATTTTTCATGTTTTGATCCTGAATGTATTGAGTACTCATTAATACAGGGAAGGAAAAAAGTAGAAGAAAAAATAATAATCCAGGGAAATAAAGGCCACATTGTGGCTAAGTTCATTCCAGCAGGGGCTCTCAGCCTGGAGGGAAAATTCTAATGCTCGCACAAAAATTCATGAATAATAATTTCTGAGAGGCTCAACATTTTAAACACTAGACTTTTTTTTTTCTCCTCTCAAAAGCACACCACTACTGTTCATAGCACTGCAGAAGCTGATAGAAAGCAGTTCCTGGGTCAAGGGAAGAGCAGAGAGGCAAGCTGGATGGTGAGTGGAGGTGGTGGGCGTCAAGAGAGTTCAGAGGAGACACAGCGGATTCTAGAAGCCAGGACTCGAGGGCAGAAACATGTCATCATCACCCAGAGGAAGGGCGTGGCACAGGTTGTGTGCCTTCTTCTACAAGACACACAGAGTTTTATGGTCTCAGCCTTCACTTGGCATGGCATCCTCTGTGGTAGGATGGGATAGAAAGCCAAAGGTTCATGTCAAGTGTGGCAGTGGAAATGTAAGATTAAAAGTATGGAGCTTTGTCCTGTGTGGT
>JADRCC010568936.1:0-12201 GCA_019843855.1 Hylomyscus alleni
AAAAAAAAAAAAAAAAAAAAAAAAGACTTTTGAAGCTCAGATCCAAACATGTTTGAGGAGAGACTCAGCAGAATCGGGGGAATTCACAGAAAATATTGGTTTGGGGGAAGGAAGGATGCAGAAAGCACGCCACCCACTGGAAGGAGTGACCCTACTCAGCTTCATCCCTGGATCGCTCAGGCCCACAGATGGAGGGAAGCAAGGATCAAAGCACAATCTTCATGAGTCAATTTCTCTTCCAGACATGTTTCATCCCTATTCATAAAAATAAACATCACACTCCCTACTTCTTGCTTCAAATAAAACCACCAAGTTGGTTCTCCAGAGGTACCTACGTCATAAGTGATGGAATCTAAAAATTTCCTTCTGTTTTCATGCTTTTGGATGGTATGAATGGATTCTTTTCTTTTTTTTTAAGGATTGCCTTATGGTTGGACTGTAGTGAATTCTCTCCTAAGTTTAGCTGAAACTAAATTGTATATTTCCATACTTTCTTTCCCATCATCTATACAGATTTTCATTGCAATTGCTAATATAGTAGCAGCTAAAAAGCACAGGAATCATTCACCAGTATTTTTCCAAGATTTTAACACACATCACTATGACAATGGTCAGAAACAGGATTTCTCTAGCATTGCCTTGTTGGGCTAGAGTTATCCTACTTCAAGAACTAAAAGGAAACTTTGCAAGCATCCTTGATTGTAATAATAATAATAATAATAATAATAATAATAATAATAATAATACCCACAGGATGCTCAGAAGAAATGTAGTTTTAAAAAGTCCTTCTGGAAATTTCTAGGAGATGTCCAGTACCAATTTTCATGGTGTCTAGAAGTAGTAGGACTCCAGTTTAATTTAGAGTTACTTTGACTCACTCAAAGTCGACTTCTCCTGTTACCTGAAATGCATGCTTATTGGAGGAGATTCTGCTCATGAGACGACCTAGAGAATTAAAGCTAGGAATTAGACAGTTGGTGGATCTTCTACCACTATGGGATCTTAGATCACTTGGATTTAAATGAGGGGAAATTTTTCTTTCACATTTAGATTTAGGGTTTTTTGTTTGTTTGGTTGGTTGGTTGGTAGGTTGGTTTTGTTTTGTTTTTCTTGTGGAGCCACGATTAACCCTCTCTGACATAGTTACAAGCAAAAACACTAGTTACCTCTGGTGCTCCACAGATTCACAGATATGCATACTTGGTCCTCACCTGATGGAACTGTTTGGGGAGGATTAGAAGGTATAGTCTTATTCGAGGAAGTATGTCACTGGAGATAGGATTTGAGGTTTCAAAAGATCTGCATCATTTCCAGTGTCCTCTCTGCCTCCTACCTGTAAGTCAAGAGGTGTTTATTTGAGCTTATTTGAGAGTTGTTTATTTGCTCAGCTTGGGTTAACTCTAACCCTCTGAAACATAAGCCCAGCTAAATGTTTTATTTTATAAGTCATGGTGGTTTGCTATAGTATTAAGAAAGAAACTTAGACACTACAACTTTGCTAATTGCCTTTCAAGGCTTTTGTCTGCAGATTGGGGAAAATATCTTTTGTTTTCTTACCATGTCTTTGGCAGAGTTTGGGTCCTGATGAAACTGCTGCTTGTGAGTCATTCTACTTCGAAATTCTTTATCCTGATTTCCCCAGGATCGGGACAGAAGCACTGGTTTTCATGAAAAAGAACTGTACTTAAAGCATGTATGAGCATGAGTCATGAGGGAGCTAGCACAGTGATGCATTTTATTTAAAATGAATCCCAATGCTACTGTAGCAGCTACATAATTACAATGCATATCACCAGTTATGTCAATCTGGCATGATTTACAGACACTGTGAAGACTCACTTTTTCTCACTTGAATATCTTTTTTAGATTAATATTGATAGCATGTATACTAAGGAATTAATAGACAAGACTTCGGACAGTTTTATTCTTCATCAAACTAAATACTGTAACTCAAAAAGAAAATCTTCTAGCTTTCCTCTGGTTTAAAAAAACTAAAATACATAAATAATGTGTCCTTGTAGATGTAGTTTTCTGATGCCAATCCACCTACGAAGGCTAATTTTGAGCGAGGAGATTTGCACTCCCCAGAAGGGCTGCAGGTTCTAGGATTGCAGTTTAAATCGCTAAGCATTTGAAGCAATTCTTTTAGTTGTGTTACTATTGCTGTGATGAAGCACCATAACCAGAAACCACTTGGAGGTTGGGAAAGGGTCTGTTCTCCTCACAGTTCTGTTTAACAGTTCATCATCCAAAGCAGTGAAGGCAGGAACTCAATCAGGGCAGAAATCTAATAGAAAGGTCAAATATAAATATTTTATTGAAGTGTATGCATTTATCTACCACATATTATCCATACTACAACACATTAAACAAGACAGCTGAGACTATACAGAGAAACCTTGTCTCATACAAACAAATAAACAAACAAAAACACAACAAAGCAAAACAAAACAAAACCCTTTATTGGAAAGAACTTTTAAATTAAAAAAAAAAAATACACAGCAACATTTAGCCAGACCCCAAACTTGTCTTTCGCCTCTTGGGGGACCCTAGCCAGCAGGGTTAAAAGGCAAAAGACCCAATTCCTTCCTAAGTGGCTTAATCAGGCCTTTATTTATTTTAAGGGAAAAGTTACATTAGGTGAGGGGAAAACAATGTTGCGAGAGAATAATAGGAGGGAGAAACAGCTTAAATCCAGAATGAATGCTAATTGCCATTAATTTCCAAGTCTAAGGATAAAACCATGCCAAGATTATTAAGCAAGTCTGAGTATCCCAAAGCAAAATGCTTCTAAGCAAAAGTGTGCCAAAGCAAGTGTCCCAAGGCAAAAGCCCCGAGGCAAAATGCCTCCAGGCAAAAGTATCCCAAGGCAGGAATGCCTCTAAGCAAAAGTATGGCAAGGCAAGAATGCCTTCAGGCAAAAATGTGTCAAAGCAAAATGCTTCTAAGGCAGGAATGCCTTGAAACTCCTAGGAGCCAGCTGCCTTTTATAGACCTGAATGACGTAATAAACTGCCAGTTAGCTGAAACTGTTTCCAATTGGCCAAAGGCAAGTGCTGTCAATTACTGCCGTTAGGATAAGGGAATTAGCTCTCTACACAAACTAAACTTCATACAGTTAGAAATCCACTCTGAAGCTGTGGAGCTCCACCTTTGTCACTCCCAATTTTGCTTTTATGAATTTATCATACACAGGTTCGAGCATACCCATGCATATGCAAATACTCACACATACACACATCCATGTGTGAGCATATCCTCACACACACATACACACACATGTATACAACACACATACATACACACATACACACACACACATGCCCAGGCACCCAAAGACAAAGTTAAAACTAGAAAACAATTTGCTTTAATCCTCATTCATGCCTCATGTGTGTTACCAGCATTCTATCCTGACTCTGCACCTAATATTACCCTTTCTCCTTCTCCTTTCTAAATGTTATACAACGCCAGTATAAGCATTTGTTTATACACACACACACACACACACACACACACACACACACACACACACACCCCACACCATACATATGAGGTGGGAACATGCACATGAGGGAACATATGCCATTTTTTTCTTTCTGAGATTGTGTGACCTCTTCATATTGTACATTATAATTCCATCCTGCAAATTTTGTAATGTTATTTAGAGCTGAATAATATTCCATTTTACATATGTAGTATAATTTTCTTAACCATTTTTTTATTAATGGGCACTAAGTTGGTTCCCTCTCCTTGATATAGCATAAAGCCATTAATAAACAAGGTGTGTGAATATTTATATAGAGTATGAAGTTTTCTGAGAATGTGCTCAAGATGGAAATGGTTGAAATATATATACATATATATTATTGTATGTATATACATATATATAAAAGTTCTATTCTTATTTTTTTGAAGAAATTTCCAAACTGACTCCCATAATTGCTGAATTATTTTGTACTCCTTCAACAGTGAATAAGACTTTCTCTCCACATCAGTCTAACATCTACATCCTATTTCTTGATTATGATCGTTCTGAGGTATCTTAAGGTAAGTTTAATTTCCATTTCCTTGATTGCTATGTATAGCAAATGCTTTTAAAAATACTTATTGGGCATTTCTGTTTCCTTTCACAAGGACTGCCTATTCAGTTCTTCTGAACATTTGTTGGTTGGCAATTGTATTCTTCTGATGTTTAATTTCTTTGGTTCTTTGTAAATTCTGGTTATTAGACCTTTCCCTGAAGTGTCTGGCAAAGATTTTCTCTTTTCCTGTAGATTGTCTGTTTCCTCTGTTGGTAATTTTCCCTGCAGTTCAGACACTCTCTGTGTGCATGGAATTCCCTGTGCTGACACTTCGGCTGGTTCCTGCCCTTTCAGAGTTCTATTCAGAAAGTTTGCCTACTCCCATGCCTCGAAGAGTATTTAATCCCTAGATTTTCCTTTGGAAGTTTTTTGCATTTTTGTTTTAAGTTAATGTTTTTCACTAATTTTGAATTGATTTTTAGATAAACTGAAAGGAAAAAAATCTAACTTCATCCATCTTATGGAAGATAATCCAGTTTTGCTGCATTTGTTGAATATACTATCTTTTTCCCAATACATGCTTCTGCCTTCTTTGTCAAAATTAAGTGGGCATAACTGTCATTTAATTTCTAGGTCTCCTAGTTTAATATATCAGTCTACCTGTTCACTTGATGCCAGTAACAAGCTTTCTTAGTCAATAGCTCTGCAGTATAATTTGAGGTCTGATATTGTAATACTTCCACCAGAATTCTTGACCCTTAGAACTACTTGGGTCATTTGTTAGGCTTAAGGTCCCACGCTAATCCTTGATTTATTTTCCTAAATCTGTGAAATAGAGCATCCGAATTTTGAGACATCTTATATTAAATATATAGATTAATAGTCATTCTCATAATATTAATTTTTTTCATCAGGGAAAGTCTTTCCATCATCTAGTGTCTTCTATAATCTCCCTTTCCTGTGTCCCAGCATCTTCATTGTAGAGGTCTTTCTCTTATTTGGTTAGATATATTCCTAAATATTTAATTTGGGATAATTTTTCTAATAGGACCATTTCCCAGTCTGTTTTTATGAAAGTACATTGTTGATATGTATGGAGACTGCTGTTTTGCTCTGTTTCTGTTTATTTTGTATCTTCACTGGGAATGCTTTAGATCCATAGTAGATTCTGTAAGGATTTTTAAGTGAAACACCTAAGTCATAGGCAAATAGCAATAATTTGATTTCTTCTCTTCCGGTTTTTACTCCTTTTCTGCCTTTTTCTAATTGCGATTGCAAAGACTTCAGGCAGTACATCAAATAAGAGATAGTGAGTATCCTTGTCTTATTCCTGATTCCTGAGGAAATACTCTCAGTTTGTCTCCATTTTGTAGGGGGAGGTGTTGTTTTCCTAATCGGTTCCTGATTGTGTCAATAAAAAAGGAGGAATCCAGTTGCTGAGCAAAAGGAGAAAGGTGGGACTTCCAGGTACCAGGAAGAAGAGAAAGGACACAGGAAAGGGGGAGAGAATTCAGACCAGGCTTTGGAGCGAGTAGGAAGCTGTAGGCTGTAGGTTTGGAGGCAGAGACCTGTATACCTGTGGGCAGAGGCCAAGGAGGACAGAGGAAGCTAGTTGAGAAGATTAGAGAAGGAAATTCTAGGTCTAACCATTGAGTTATCTGGCTAGTTTTAAAATAATAAAACTGTCTTGTGTCTTCCATCTGCTGGCCTTTGGCTGAGCTGAGGAGACCAGGGGCAGCTGATCTTGATGATCTTGAAGCCTAGCAAAGAGCGCAGCCCTGGGCAAAGCAGCAAGCATGTTCTTAAAAATTACATGAAACACCGTTTAGTATAATGTTGACCATAAGCTTGTTGCATATATCTTTTATTATTTTGAGGTGTATTTTATAGTTTCCTAACATTTCCAGAACTTTTATCATGAAGGCACGCTGTACTTTGTCAAGTGCCCTTCAGCATCAGTTGAAATGTTTGTGTGGTTTCCTGTCCTTACCCTTATTTTATTTATTTGATATATTTATATGGTATATTACATTCGTTGGTCTAGGTATGTTGAACTAACAACCTTTTTGGATAAAGCACATGTGATTTTATTGCAAAAGCTTCTTAATGTATTCCTAAACTCAGTAAGCAAGTATTATATTGAGTACTTTTGCATTTGTGAACAACAAAGAAATTGGCCTATAGTAGTAATTGTAGTTGTTGTTGTTGTTGTTGTTTCTTTCCTGATTTTAATGTCAGAATAATACTGGTTTCTTAGAATGAATTTGATAGTATTCCTTAAACTTCTATTTTGTGGTGTAAGTTAAGAAAAATTGTTGAGATCTTCCTAGACAGTTCGATATAGTTCAGCAATGAATCCATGTAGTCCTAGGCCTTTCTTTGAGGGGAAGTTTTTACTTGTTTGTTTGTTTGTTTTATTTCGTTTTGTTGCTGTTTTTGGTGGTAGTGGGTTTCTCTGTGCAGCCCTGGTTGTCTTGGAACTCACTCTTTTTTTTTTTTAGATATTTTCTTCATTTACATGTCATATGATATCTCCTTTCCCACTTTCCCCTACAAACAAAAAACAAAAAACAACAACAAGAACAAACCTCTGTTCCCTCCCTTCTCCCCCTGCTTGCCACCCCACCCTCTCCTGCTTACTGGCCCTGGCATTCCCCTACACTGGGGCAAAGAACCTTCACAGGGCCATTGGCCTCTCCTCCAAATGATGACCGACTAGGCCATCCTCTGCTACATATACCGCTGGAGCCATTAGTCCCACCATGTGTACTCTTTGTTTGGTGGTTTAGTCCCTGGGAGCTCTGAGAGTACTAGTTAGTTCATATTGTTGTTCCTCCTAAGAGGCTGCAAACAAACTCACTCTTTAGACCCAGCTGGCTTTAAACTGAGATTCACATGCCTTCCAAGTGTTTGGATTAAAGGCATGGGCCACCATTGCCAGCTGAGGGAAAGCTTTTTAATTACAGTTTCAATTTTGTTTTTTATAATGGGTCTGATTAAGTTATTTATATTTTCTGGATTTAATTTTGGTACATGGCATGCATTTAGAAACGATTCTTTTTCTTGTCAGTTGTCCAACTTGTTAGCATATATTCCATAATAATCTCTATGTACTTCATTAGAATCTCTCGAAATGATACCCTCTTGATCCTTATTTTGACATTTAGTGTCTGCTTCCTCTTTCTTTTGTCAAATAGACCAAGGGTTTGTCAATATTATTAACTTTTTTTACTTCTTTTTTTTCTTTTTTTTGAGACAGGGTTTCTCTATATTGCCCTGGCTGTCCTGGAACTCACTCTGTAGACCAGGCTAGCCTTGAACTCAGAAATCTGCCTGCCTCTGCCTTCCAAGTGCTGGGATTAAAGGCATGCTCCACCACTGCCCAGCTATTATTAACTTTTTGTTTTGTTTTTTGGTTTTTGTTGTTGTTGTTTTGTTTTGTTTTTGAGATAGGGTTTCTCTGAGTAGCCCTGGCTGTCCTGAAAATCACTCTGTAGACCAGGCTGGCCTAGAACTCAGAAATCTGCCCGCCTCTGCCTCCCAAGTGCTGGGATTAAAGGTGTGCTCCACCACCACCTAGCTAACTTTTTTAAAGAACCTACTCTTTGGTTGATTTTCTGTATTGCTCTTTGAATTTCCATTTCATTAATTTCTTAATATCTACTATCTCTGGATTTGACAAATTTGTTTTTGTACATTGAGATCTTTGATGGACATCACTAGGATTCTATGTGATATTTCTCATATTTTTTTAAAATATGAGCACTTATCACTACTTCTTTAGTGACTTATATGAAATCCCAGACAAAGAATACAAAGAAAAAATATAAATATGCTCAAAGATCTCAAAGTGGACACAGATAAATTTATGAATAAATCTAAGAGGATATGAATAATTTCCAGACTGAAAATTTTAAAGCTCAGTGAAATAAAGATTTCAGTGTAAGATATGAAAATAGAATTTAGCATATAGAAATATTTTTTTAAATCAAAAGATACTCAGAAATGAAATTTTCAACACTCCAAATAAGAACCTCCATGGAAAGTCTTAAAAATAGAATGTGTCATGTGGACATTAGAGTAGCCGGGATTAAGAATAAGGTAGAAGAACTAGGTAATTTACTGAAAGTCAATGACGATTTCTTTTTAAAACATATGAAAAGAATATACAAGATTTGTAGGATACATCCCACACATACAAAAAAGATCATATTTACAAATAATTGTCACAGAAGAAAAAGAATTCTATGCCAAAGGCATAGAAAATATTTTCAATTAAATTACAAGATGATCTCTCAATTCTAAGAGGCTGAAGTACATATTTTGCACACCAAAGTAGACCTGGCCTCTAAGTTCTCCCAGCATCCCTCAGTCCAAACCTGGAATATCCGGCCTCAAGTCTGAACTTTTCAGCTCAGGGGCTGGGCTGCCCTTCCTTCAGAGGATTCTCCCTATGTAATCCACACATTTTGGTCTCCTCTTCTTCGCTCTTCTCCCCTTCTCTGCACGTGTGCTCTTTCTCTTCCCCTTCCTCTCTCTCCTCCTTTGCAGGGAGACTTCCCTGTCCTCATTCCCTGGGGCCAGTAAACTCACCAGAGGATACTTTCCAATAAACCTTCATTTAATATAATCTAATCTGGTTTCATTTGGCTCATTTCAACAGTGGAGAAATAATTTATCGCTAAGGAAAGAGATGCTCATCCAAGTACAAGAGGCATATAAAACACCAAATACACAAGACCAGAAATATACTTTGCTATACATAAAATAATCATAGTGTCCTTACCCCCTGTTTCATGAGCCTTATTTCCTGAACTGTGTATTCTGTACAGAATATCTGAGCTACACACAATGTAATGGGGTATCATGCAAAACTTTAATAGAATATTGAAGATTGACTACAAAACTCTACGTTGACACTGCTATGAATACTACTATATCAGTCACCTACTTGCTCTTAGTAGAATATCTTTTCATATGGTATGAGGATAGGAAATAAATATTGAACCATGGGAAAAAAGCTAAATTTTATTTATTTGTTTGTTATATATGCATGTTTGTATGCATATATGTATATATGTATGTATGTATTATGGGGTTTGGGGGACTAGGTGTCATGGCACACATGTGGAAAGTCAAAGGTCAACTTTCAGAATCCATTCTCTCCTTATACCTCCATGTAGATTCCTGGATTAAACTCAGGTCACCAGGTTCATGTAGCAAGAGCCTTTATTCACAGCCATATAGCTGTCCCTAAGTCCTCATTTCTATAGTTGCTTTTGACTGTTAACTTGATTGGACTTGATTCAAGTTAACTTGGGGATGTGTTAGAAATATCTTTGTGTATTGTATGTTTCAGTAGGTAGATATAAAGAGAGTCAACCGAGTGTTATCAATCCACCCTGAATATGGGTCTATTGTGGGCCCAGATGAATAAAATGGGGAGGCGAAAGCCAGACAAGCACTAGCATTCTCTGGCCATTCATTAAGTCAACAGCTCTCCATGTATTAGGGCCACCATTATTCTCTGTCCAAGAGCCTGTAGCCAAGTGACATTATGAAACCATGAGTCAAAATATGTAATTCTCCTCCATCCAAGTTATTCTAACGTGTTTGGTATAACAATAAGAAAAGCAACTGATTTAATTTCTATATTAAGAAAACTAATTCATCCTAATGCTTTCCCTCTTTCCTAC
Source organism: Hylomyscus alleni (assembly GCA_019843855.1). NCBI lineage: Eukaryota > Metazoa > Chordata > Mammalia > Rodentia > Muridae > Hylomyscus > Hylomyscus alleni. The sequence continues at coordinate 9,719 of JADRCC010568936.1, forward strand.
ATGTTGATAGAATTGGTTATACTCAGGGTACAATGACCAGTGCTACTCAGAGAAAGGGGACTCTGAATGATTATAAGTTACTAACATTTGAGGCTTTGCCTTTATAAATATGGTGACTAACTTTATGAGTTTAATTTTTGATCTCTCATTTACCAAAGACCTTTTTTAAATTTTAATGAATCCAATTAAAATAGTCCATGTCTGGAAACAGATCACTTTGTGGTCCCAGGAAATTCTCTTTAATTGTGTGCAGATGTTTGTTACAGGGGAATAGAAGAGGCTTCAGGGTCAGTCACTGAATTCTTCTTCACTGGCCTTCCCTATGAAGCTATTTAACGTCATTAAGGTTTGGGTTCTCAAGCAGATGTATAGGAGTCTGCGGATGAAAGATAGATAAAGAACTGCAGAGCTTCACAGAAGAAGATGGTTGCTTGCCATGGGCCTGCTACCAGCGTGTGTACAATCACACAGACATGCAAGCTCACCCCTCAAACATACCAAAAAGCTCTAGGCTGAAACACACTCACTTTCAGTTTCCGCTACTGAACCAATAAGTAAGGCCATGTATATGCTGTTTTTAATGTGCCTGTTTTGCTTTCAGCAAATTATATACAAACTTGATTTTAAAAGATCAAACAAAAGATAACTAGTAAAAGAGGTGACCTCCTGTCCTTCTTTAGACCAACTTTTTAGATGAACTTTGAGTCATTTTTGCCTCAGATCAAATACTATATTTACACTTAATTATTCTGTTCATTGTGTAGTGTGTTCTCAAGTCTAAAGATGTTTAAGGAGCTTTGAAAAATTATCCTCTCGCTATTTCTCTCCACGCCTTATAATTTTCATCATAATTTTAGTTCATACTTAATATTTATATTGTTGTGTGCCTGTGGAGTCATGCTGCTTTAGCATAATACACTCATATTATCTAAGTACAATTATTCACTGTATCATTGGTTATAAACTTACTTCTCAGTTCCTGTATGGTGGCTTGTTACATGTACCTTTTATTTATCATCTGATCAACTTGCTTTATACAGAATAGCATAGTGTCAGTCGTTGACAGTTTCTTGTGATGTGTATAGACACAGTGAGAATTCTCCCAATCTCATCTTAAAGGGAACTTTAGTGGGAATCTGGCTGCATTCATCCCAGGCTGAGTCCCCTTTGCCCTCTTGATGGGTTGGAAGTCTCTTGCCCATGCCTTCCTCACCTACACTTAACACAATTGCTTCAAATGCTATTACTTATATTCTCCTCTGTGGCAATTGTAGTTTTGAAATTGGATGCAACCTGAACATATCTGGGAAAGAATATCAGTTGAAGAACTGTCTCCCCTCCATCACTTTGTCCTGTGGGCAAGTTGATGGGGGCCTTTTCTTGATTAATTATTGATGTAGGAAAACCCAGTTCACTATGCACAGTGCTTACACTGGCAGATAGTCCTGGGTTGTATAAGAAAGCAAGTTGAGCAAGCCATGGGAGTGAGTCAAAAAGCGATGGTCCTCTATGGCAGCGGTTCTCAGCCACTTTGGGGGTTAAACGACCCTTTCTACAAGGATCACCTGAGACCATTCGAGAATATAGTTATTTACATTATAATTCATAATAGCCACAAAATTACAGTTATGAAATAGCAACAAAAATAATTTTAAGGTTGAGGACCACCACGACCTGAGTAACTGTTTTAAAGGGCCATAGCACTAGGAAGGTTAAAAACCACTGATCTATTGTCTTTGTTTCAGTTCCTGCTTTCAGGTTCCTGCCTTGAAGGTCCTGCCATTACGTTCCTAATGGAGTCCAACTGTGATCCAGAAAAAATTTATTTTCTCCCCCAAGTTGCTTTTGATCATGCTACCTATGACAGCAACAGAAAGCTAACTAAGAGGATCAGAGATCCCTAAGAAGGTGAGAACAGCCATATGTAAAAACACCTTTTTCTGTCAATCGTGATTAATTAATTGGGTGAGAAGAAAATTTCTAATTTAGAAATCATCTCTGAATTTGGAAGGATTATAATTTTTCCCATTGTCTTTTTTGTTATTTAAATAATGTATCTATAATTGGTGTTCAGTTCTTGCTAATCCTGGAACTCAACAAGGCAGTTTTTAAATGAGTGTATAATGTAGTTGGAGCAAGCTCGCCCCCATAGTTTCAAACCATTTCTCATCCTTTCCTCTTTCTATTAGTTTCCTTTGCTCCTCTAGATAGATTTGCTTATATTTTCACATTATTTTACAAACGTTTTAATGAAAATGTAATTACAGCACTTGCCCCCTTTCCTCCCTTCAACCACTTCTACATCTCCTCCCTCCTTCTCCAATCAATGCCTCTTTTGTTATTACTGCATAGCAGAAACACACACACACACAGGGCAGGAAAGAGAGAGAGGAACACAAGCCCTCTTTTTTTGTGTCCCCAATGCCACTGCCTTCATGTATATGTGATTTCAGGGATAACCACTTTTTATTGGATAACCAACT